>JASDQU010010038.1:207156-232626 GCA_032191745.1 Picea mariana | reverse complement strand
TGGATTTGCAGACCCAAACTCCCATTTGTTCTAATGCCTAAATTTCTGCTCAATTTTAACAACATATCGATAGGCAACACCGAGTGATGAGATGTCCAGAAAATCCATTTCAGTTTGGATGTATCTGTGTAGAGCCCCAAGGCATTTCAGAACCAAATGTCATTCGGAGTCTTTGATACCTAGCTTGGTGCACAAGGTATGGAAGGTATTGGTGAAATTTGGAACCGCTTGGCCCCTCTCTTGCCACAGTGTGGTCCATCTCATGTACGAGTCCTCATAGTTGCAAACAGGGTAATAATGTTCCTTTACCACATCCATAAAAAAATCCCAAGTGGGCTCGACTGCATATATTCTAGACTCCTCTGTGGAACTCTTCTCCTAGTAAATTTCCCACCAATGTTTGACATGGGGGAGAGCCTTGAGGAGAGTGAAGATGATCTTTTCTCTGTCGGAAAAAATGTGAACAGAGAGATAACCTTCTAACAGATTTAACCATTTATCTAGGGCATCTGAATCTATCTGAACTTCGAATATAGGAATATCAAAATTGACCTGTACCTTAAAAGGTGAGGTGCCTCCAAAGTGGACGCTTGATGAATATGCGCCTGATGTTATCGGGATGCGTTGAAGGATGTGGGAAAAATTCTCCATCATTTTGTCCCTCTCTCGCATGAGAGCTTGCTCAAGCAACAGACTTATAAGATCGTTTGCTCTGTTGTTTTTCTTTTATTCCGCCATTGAGGGTTTCTTGGGTGTACAAGAGAGATTTTACTCAAGAGAGACAAGCTCGAGACCCAACTTGCTATACTCAAACCTCGTCAAGGACATGCATTGAAAAAAAACGATCAAGAACAACCTGCTCTGATACCACTGATCCGGATTATTTTTGGCACAAAATGAGAGCGGAGATATAATAACGAAATGCACAGAGATATCACAAATATTCAATAATATAACATAAATGTATCAGAGATGTAACGATAACACATATATACAGTAATACAAGATTTCTATTAGTGAAACAAATGTGCAGAGACTGTAAAAATACAGAGTGAAAGACTCGTTAGAATGGTGGCAGCCTATCTTTGAGAAGAGATGTGACGGCTACACGCATTCGCAAGAAGATGATTACAATGAGGCTCTGAAGGAATTTTTACAATAAACAGGAATGCCAAAAACCATAGACATCCAAAAACCTAACCCTAGGAGATGAAGCACCAAAAGTCATGTGGGCCCCGTTTGGGTAAGTTAGTACATCAACTTCCCGAGGTCGTAACTTTTACATACGATCTCCGTTTTAGGCATATAATAGCTCGTTGGAAAGGTATCATTGAGGAGATTCATTTTGGGGGCTCAATCATGCCTTCAAATATCTTTGGGAACCTCTATCTCAAAAAACCTTCATTTGGGCCCTCAAAATGGCCCCAGAAGTTAAAAACTGCTAAAAATAGTAAATTGCCAAAATTGCCAAAAAATTGTTTTGAGCCAGTCGAAAAAGGTGGGTGGCCAACGATATCCACCTGGATCAATCCTCACTCCTTAGTAAACAATGTTCTCCATTGCGTTGAGTTCCCGAGGGAGAGGGAAAAGCATTTGCTGAATCTACATCTTGGTGAGCTGCTTGCCTTGCTGGAGACGTCGCGTTGCTCAGTTTGTGGAAGTCTGTCATGTACCTGTTGATGCTGAGGCTATTCAACAAGTCAGGATACATGAGAGGAAGGTGTGCAGAAGGAATATTTTCACTTTGTTGCAACTTTGTTGACCTGCTTCTGTTGGATAGAAGGTGCTTGGGGCGAGGTTGTAGTGGTTCCAATGTTCTTTTGTTCCCCTTTTGAACAGATTGTGAAGAAGCTGAATTTTGCAGTATGAGATACTACCTTGCGACACTTTTTTGGTGGAACAGTAGTCGGAACTACCTCTCGTATTCTATAGAGATAACCCCCCAAAGTAACAATGACACTGCGGGGTTGAGACTCATAAACAACATGGCGCTTCCACATATATGGTTGGCCCAAGAGAACATCACAGACATCCAATGGGGCAACATCACATAATATCTCATCCTTGAAGGGTTGGATTTCGTATGACAATCGACACTGCTGGCTGACACGAAGATCTCATCCTTGGCGAAGCCACCCGATGTTGTATGGTTGTGGGTGTGGTGTTGTCGACAATCCCAACTGTTTGACGACCTCTATTGAGATGAGGTTCTTTTGGTTTCCGCTATCAACAATAAAATGCAGCGGGGTCCCCTTCACCCACATATGTGAATGAAAAAGGCGCTCCCCCTCTTCAAGATCTATTGGTTCTTCTGGTTGAATTGTTGCGATCATGACAATAACAGTGGGGTTTGCATCAATGATCTGTCCTTTACCAGTATTTTCAGAATCAGATTCTGAATCATGGTTTGTCTCCTTTTCTTTGATCTCGACCACCAATGGTTTTTTTGAGCAACATTCATCGGTGTTGTGCCAGGGGCTTTTGTGGAAATCGCACCATTTTTCGGTGTCCTTCTTTGTCTTCTCGTGACCCTTCTTTTCCTATGGCTTGGACTGGTTTTTGGGAGACTGTTTGTTAGGGTTGTCTTTGTCATACTTTGGTTGTTGCGGATTTGCAGACCCAAACTCCCATTTGTTCTGGTGCCTAAATTTCTGCTTGATTTTAACAACATATTGATAGGCAACATCGAGTGATGAGATGTCTAGAAAATCCATTTCAGTTTCGATGTATCTGTGTAGAGCCCCACGGTATTTCAAAACCAAATGTAGTTTGGAGTCTTTGATACCCAGCTTGGTGTGCAAGGTATGGAAGGTATCGGTGAACTCTAGAACTACTTGGCCCCTCTCTTGCCGTAGTGTGGTCCATCTCTTGTACTGGTCCTCATAGTTGCAAATAGGGTAATAATGTTCCTTTACCGCATCCACAAAACAATCCCAAGTGGGCTCGGCCCCATATATTCCAGAATCCTCTGTGGAACTCTGCTCCCAGTAAGTTTCCCACCAATGTTTGACATGGGGGAGAGCCTTAAGGAGCGCGAAGATGATCTTTTCTCTGTCGGAAAAATTGTGAAAAGAGAAATAACCTTCTAACAAATTTAACCATTTATCTAGGGCATTCACATCTATCTGACTTTCAAATATAGGAATATCAAAATTGACCTGTACCTTAAAAGGCGAGGTGCCTCCAAAGTGGCCACTTGATGAAGATGCACCTGATGTTATAGGGAGGGTTTGAAGGATGTGGGAAAAATTCTCCATCATTTTGTCCCTCTGTCGCGTTAGAGCTTGCTCAAGCAACAGACTTATAGGATCATTTGCTCCATCGTTTTTCTTTTCTTCCGCCATTGAGGGTTTCTTGGGCGTGTGAGAGCGATTTTACTCAAGAGAGACAAGCTCGAGACCCAACTTGCTATACTCAGACCTCGTTAGGGACATGCAAAAAAATCGATCAAGAACAACCTGCTCTGATACCACTGATCCAAATTATTTTCGGCATGAAATGAGAGCCGAGATATAATAACGAAATGCACAGAGATATAAAAAATATTCAATAATATAACAGAAATTTATCAGAGATGTAACCATAACACATATATACAGTAATACATGATTTCTATTAATGAAAGAAATGTACAGAGACTCTAAAAATACAGAGTGAAAGACTCGCTAGAATGGTGGCAACTTATCTCTGAGAAGAGATGTGACGGCTACTCGCATTTGCAAGAAGATGATTACAATGAGGCTTTGAAGCCCTTTTTACAATAAACAAGAATTCCAAAAACCCTAGACATCCAAAAACCTAACCCTAGGATATGAAGCGCCAAAATTCATGTGGGCCCCATTTGGGTAAGTTAGTACATCAACTTCCCGGGGTCGTAACTTTTGCATACGATCTCCGTTTTAAGTGTATAATAGCTCGTTGGAAAATTATCGTCGAGGAGATTCATTTTGGAGGCTCAATCATGCCTTTGAATATCATTGAGAACCTCAATCTCGAAAAACCTTTATTTGGGCCCTCAAAATGGCTCTGGAAGTTAAAAACTGCTAAAAATAGTAAATTGCCAAAATTGCCAGAAAATTGTTTTGAGCCAGTCAGAAAAGGTGGGTGGCCACCGATATCCACCTGGATCAAATTTTTATGATGGTTGTCCTCGTTGATCCAACATTTTTACCTTGATATCCAAGATCCTAGGCACAAGAAAGACCTGCAAAAGAATAAGACAAGATCCCTTTCTTCCACACTATATTGTTAATTAAAAATAGATCTATCTACGATGATTTTCACAACAATAGACATGTAAACACTTAAACACATAAACATGAAAGGAATAGGACAAGTTATGTATTAATGGAAAGATGAAAAAATAGAAGAGCGTACAACCTTTACCTTGATGTTGAAACAACCTCCTCCAAGATCTCCATTCCATCCCCTTGTATCTGACACAATCATAAGTATGATGTACTTCAATTCTCTACCCCTTTCACTCAAGCATGAATCTCATTATATAGTGGTTTTAGGAACAAAAACTTTGATATATCTTGGGAAAATGGTTGAGGATTGAGTTCATGAATTTGGGATTTAGTTCCTAGGATGGAGAAAAGAGATATGGCTTGAATCCTTGACCCAAAAAAACTCAGATCTCCCCAAATATTTCCCTTAGAAAAATGTGGAATGATTGCAACCTCTTCATCGCTCCCTTAACACTGAGTACAGGGAGACTATTGCTCCCTAAGACACTCTAGGGGGGTGATAGTACAAATTTCATCACTCCTTGTGTATGGGAAAGGGGGCGATGATCCTCAAGTATGGTAAAAATATTAAGTAAAAGTGTAGAATTTCGACCTTCAAATGATATTTTTCTCTTCCAGCTTGTCTAGGGAACATGACAAGTACTCCCACATGGTCATGAATTTGTGACACTTAATAAAGTCCATGCGACACTTAATAAAGTGCACATGACACTTAATAAAGTGCATGCGACACTTCGTAAGGTGTATACGACACTTGATAAAGTGCATGTGACACTTATTAAGGTGTATAAAACACTTGATAAGGTGCATACGACACTTATAACACTTAGTAGAATGTAATACATAACTGATAAATAAGTGTGACACTTAGTAGAATGTGTTACACAAGCGCGACACTTAGTAGTGTGGGAATTTGGTGTGTAACAGATGCTCCCTAAAGTGTGAGGCCAGAAGAAAATTTGATCACCAAAAAAATTTACAAAAATATGCGTGTGAGGGTGTTGGAATAGGATATTTGGGCGAAAGCTCCAAAAAAACATCAAACATTATAAATATATATCATCTCTGAGGCATACATACCTATGCTCGGAATACAAACTGACTCAAAGCATGGTCGTTGATCAATACATTGAGGATCCATGAAAGAACCAACTAAGGATATGGCCACCAAAGATACAATGTGGATCCATATCTTCCATGACTCAATTAGTTCGTAGCCACGAAAGAATACACAGTGGAGCTACGATATGAAAAAACATAGTCACGGACCAATACAAAGTGGATCTATGTGACAACATATATATCAGTGAGATCATTGACATGATGACCATAATGGAATATTTCAAGTACTTAGGAAATATCCATCGCAACCTGGGGTAGGAATGTAACAGAGGTGGATTCCTAGGGTCTTTGTCCTGATCCTGAAATAGTACAAATATAGCCATGTGAATAGATGTCTTGATTTTGAACATGGTAGAAACCACTTGATTATCAGTCATTGATGTATATTGTTAACAAGTGTGAGGTAAATCACCAATGATGAAAAAGATTACCAAGGTACCCTAATACATTCCAAGGAATGTGAATAAATGAGTTGAAGTCAAACATTTGTGGAACATTCGATCAGAGGCCAATGATGTAAACCTATTTTTGAAAGCAAGGAGACCTACCATTGAGGAATGCAGGTTTCAAGTTACTAACTAGTTTCTAACCCTAATTCCTGGATAATGTGTTAGAGTCAACATGAAAAGACTCATCGAAGGAGGGCCATGATGTTTCCCCCATCATCGGCATGAAAATGACATAGGAAAGTGATGTAAGATGATAAATTAAATGAGTGTGGACTGACATAAGGATTAAAGATGGTAATACTACAAGGTGGTTGGTTTGAAGTGAAACTTCCCTTTGTAAATGTGTTGAACCTGCATATAATAGATCTAGCTAGCAAATGGAATACACAATTTATAGATAAAATATGAGGAAAGAGAAGCAAGAGAGAAAGAATGGAAGAATTCTCATTAACCAAATGAATGAATAATAATCTACACATGATATACTCTGTATAACTCAACTAATGCACACTGGAGGAGAATCCAATGCACCATAGTGGTGGTCTAGAGTGATCTGGACACACACAAGCAGTTACGGGAGTAAATTGCCACCTAGTCTAGTCTCTTAGACAGTTAGGGGAGTGAATTGCCACCTAGTCTGAGTTAAATAGTATCTTAGTCCTCAGTTAACTGATTGAAACATCGTGAAGTGAGGAGGAGAATACAGAATCATGAGTAATGCGCTAGTATGGTGATGATCCCAAGGGGAATGCGCATTAGCTAGTGATGATCCCAATGTTGCATGGTGATAATTCCAATGTGGCATCTAGACTCCACTCAACTGATCAAACGAAGTGTGAACTGAAGAGAATATTCTCCCTAAACTATAGGAGACTGAATAATGACTAATAAACATAGGGAAAAATTTAGGAAAAATAAATCCTAGGTGTGTGTGAAGTATCTCCAACACCCCCCCTGAACATCACTATGGTGAAAATAAAGAATGGGTCCCAACAACGAGGCCATGTTAGGTAACCAAATACAAAATATACACTAAAATAAATGAGGAAAGAGGGAAAACCTCATGGGAACCCCCCCCCCCTGCTCAAAGTAAAAAATATGTAAAAAGAAGAAATGACAGTTGTTAGGAAATTGCGTCCTTCACTCTAAGATGACTGCACAGAGAATGGAACTTCTGGTTAGTGAAGGTATTGGTGAAGATGTCTGCAATTTTTTTTGCGGAAGGACATAAATGCAGTTCGATGATCCCCTCATGTACTAATTCCCAGATGTAGTGCATGTGGATCTCGATGTGCTTCGTCCACTACCTCTGAACTGGATCTCTGCAGAACTTGAGAGTGCTCTGGTTGTCACACCAGATGACGATCGGTTGTTGAAACTGAATGCCCAACTCGGTGAGAAAATATTGTAGCCACATATCCTAAATGGTTATGTTAACTACCCTTATGTACTCAGCCTCGACTGAAGATAGAGAAATATCAGCCTACTTCCTGCTCGACCAACAGTTAGGCTTGTAACTAAGACTGAGTGAGTAACCAAATGTGGACTTGCGATCAGTGTTATCGACAACCCAGTTAGAATCAGTGAACCCAATGAGGTCCAATGTAGATTCTTCCACATATTGAATCCCAATGGTGATGGTACATTGTACGTATCGAAGGATACGCTTTGCAGCCTTCCAATGTATCTCATGTGGCTCCTGCATCAACCTGAAGACTGCTCCAACTGCATATGATAGGTTTGGTATGGAGTGTGTGAGATACAACAAGATCCCCACTAGTTGTTTGTATAGTGTGTTGTCAACGAGTGGAGTGTCCCCGCCATCCTCAAGTCTGATTCCTGATACGAAAGGAGTCGAGGCAGAATTGTAGTCTGTCATGTGAAATCTCTCAAGGAGATCTCGTGCATATTTGGCCTCGAGTCCAAGGAAGAAATGTAGTGGACCCATGTCCTTTATCAAGAACTTGTCATGAAAAATCCTCTTGATTGCACCAATCGTTGAATTTGAGCAACCGGTGATCAACAAATCATCAACATACAAAACTAGGAGTGGAAGTGAATCAGTCATCCTGAGCATGTAAATATTCAAGTCTGACTTACAATGTACAAAGTTATGTGACAACAGGTGGGAGTCCATATTGGAATACCATGCCCTCAGAGCCTTTTTGAGTCCATAAAGAGACTTCTTTAGTCGACATACCAAAGATGAATCCTGCACAAATCCTTGGGGGTGCTCCATATATATCTCCTCAGAGAGATCGTCGTGAAGAAATGCGTTCTTCACGTCCATATGATGTACTTCCCATCCCTCGGTTGCCACAATGGAAAGTTCCAAACTTATGGAATCCATCTTCACTACTGGAGCGAAGGTCTCAACATAGTCAATGCCATGCACCTACTGAAATCCTTTTGAAACTAGCCTGGCTTTATATCTGCTAACCTATCCATCCACTGTGCTCTTGGTCCTGTAGACCTATCTACACCTGAAAAGTTTCCTTCCTGAAGGAAGGGGAACCAGATTCCAAGTTTGGTTCTCGAGGAGGGAGTTATACTCCTCCTGCATGGCGGATTCCCAAAAGGGATTTCAGTAGCCTTGCCATAGGACTATGGATCTGAAGACTGAACTAAGAAAATATTCTTGGGTGCCATCGGTTCAGTGGAATTGAGTGCAAGAGGAAGCTCCTCGAAATCAGATCAAGTCCTCCTAGTATCAGCTGGATCCCCAACAAGACATAATGCATCCTGAAGAGTAATCTTGGCCCACTTAGGCCTCTGCTCTGGCTCGGAATCTGCATCTGCATGCACTAACTCTGAATCTGACTGTACTAACTTTCTATCTGGATCATCTAAATCCTCTGAGGCACAACTCTCATCTGAAGAAGATTCGACATGTGCATGCTCATCATCTTTGACAGGTGGAAGAAAAAAAGTGTTTGCATGCAGTTGTCGAGGTACATGCGAGACAATTTCCTCAAATTGGACACTCCACTCAATGATGAGCTGGTCCAAGGAAATATCAATGAGTTTGTATCCCTTCACATCGTCAGGGTATCCAACAAATATACACTCTGTGCTATGTGAATCAAGTGCCTTCCTCTTCTCAGAGGGAATCTTGGCCCATGCACGTGAACCGAAAATATGGAAGTGGGTCACTTCCGGTTTGAGGCCGCTCCAAGCCTCATAGGGGGTCTTATCCTTGACATATCTATGGGGAGATCTGTTTTGGATGTAGGTTTCAAAATTAAGTTCTTCATCCCATAATCTTTGTAGAAGTGACTTTGCATGTAGCATGCAAGATGCCATCTCTTTTAGAGATCTATTTTTCTGCTTAGCAACTTCATTTTGTTGCGGAGTATAGGGAACCATGTGCTGCAACTAAATCCCCGCCTTGTGACAAATATTTTGCATCTCATGGTTGACATACTCTCCCCCTTTATTGTTTTGGAGGATTTGATTTTCTTTCCTGAGTGTGTCTCAACAAGGGCTTTGAAATCTTTGAGGTGTTGAAATATCTCTAATTTTTTCATGAGAAAGAAAATCCATTTGAAGCATGAGAAATCATCAAAAAAAATGAACATGTACCTTTTTTTATTGGATGGATGCGGAAAAGGGCCCATGAGGTCACTATGGATCAGATCTAAAGGAAAGCAATCCTTCTGAGCCTTTCCTTTGTCGAATTTCTCTTAAAGGTGTTTTCCAAGAACACATCCCTCACAAATTCCTTTGAAGAAGTGGATGTCGATTTGACCATCAACCATTCCCTGCTTGCTAAGTTGTTGCATATATCTTAAATTTAAATTCCCAAACCTTTTGTGCCATATCCCACTGCTTTCATCAGCATAGGTATCTTAAATTTAAATGCTCTAGAGGTGAGCCTAACTGAATGAAATGTGGATACAAGCAGTGAGTATTCTTGACCAAGTTTGGAGAGAATTGTGAGAACCATTTGTTTCTCCTCCTTAGATTTATCAACCCCGTAAGCCTTGAGTTGCGACAACAAATCCTTATATTTGGTAAAGAAATATTGGAGATTGTCGAAGGTTTTTGGATCCAATATGAGCAATTCCACCTAGAGCATGTGTCCCCTCATCTCATCCTGTTTTCCAAAAATCCCTTCCATGTTGGTCTAGGCTTCATTCGTATTTTTACAGGAGGATATGTGAAAGAGGAGTTCAAGAGAAATGAGACTGCAAATAGTTCCAAACACTTCATCCACTCGATTTGGATACTTGGATTTTTCTATGGCTGATGTTGGTTCGGTTTCTTTGTTCATGGTTAAATTGTATAATCCTCTGCCTCGAAGATGCATTATCATATTCTCCTTCCATGCAAAGAAATTGTATAGTGTAAGAATGAATTCTTTTGGAAATTCCATTTTTCCACTATCTTCAATCTTCGGTACCTACAAAAATAATTTGGTGTCTCTTTTACCTAGCAATCTGTTGGCTCTGATACCATGTAAATGTGTTGAATCTGCACAGAATAAATCTAGCTAGAAAATGACATTCACAATTCACAGACAAAATATGAGAAAAGAGAAGCAGGAGAGAAAGAATGGAAAAATTATCATTAACCAAATGAATGAATAATAATTTACACATGATATACTATGTATAACTGAACTAATGCACACTGGAGGAGAAACTAATGCACCATAGCGGTGGTATAGAGTGATATGGACACACACCAGTAGTTACAGGAGTAAACTTCCACCTAGTCTATTCTCTCAAGCAGTTACACGAGTGAACTGCCACCTAGTCTGAGTTAACTAGTCTCTCAGTATTCAGTTAACTGACTTAAATAAAATGAAGTGAGGAGGATATTAGGTAATAATGAGTAATGTTCTAGTCTGGTGATGATACGAAGGACAATGCACATTTGATGGTGATGATACTAATGTTGCATGGTGATAATCCCAATGTGGCATATAGACTCCACTCAACTGATCAAACTGAAGTGTGAATTAAAGAGAATATTTCCCTAGAGGAATATTCTCCCTAAACTATAGGAGATTGAATAATGACTAATAAACATAGGGAAAACCTTAGGAAAAATAAATCCTAGGTGTGTGCGAAGTATCTCCAACACCCTTGAACATTGTGAGGCACGACTAATGACTTGGCAACATTCACTCGAATGAGATATAGATCAAAACATAGTGTGACTATCACTGGGGAACTATTTGGGTGAGCTGAAGGAGTATGAAGAATCATAGGAATTGCATGACTCAGATATAAGAATATTACCTAACTATAATATAAGACGCAAACAAGTGCCATGTTCAAGGGTGACGACAAACAACTGCCATAATGCTTTCCAAAACTTGACCCACTTCCTTCAATTCCCTCCCCCCGAACCATGATTGGAAAGTACCTATTTTTTTTTACGAGATTGAGGAGGATAACAGATGCTTGGTATAGCTCATATTTGATGAGATCCTCATCATATGTTTAATTAAACTGAAGAAGGAGGGGTTCGATCCCATATGGGTCCTTCAATGTATAATTTTATGAGCCCAGAGAAGATAAAATAACAGTCTTTTCACATTTAGAGAGTTTGAAAATATCTTAAAGAAGAATCCAAGAGTGTTCTTTTTCGTAAATTTGTCCCCTGATCCCAAAAAAGTATAAAACAATATAAGGGAGAACTCTTTTGGCCAAGGTTGACTAGAGTATTCCTTTTTTGTAATTAGTCCATCCAGTCTAAAAAAAGGGTTAAACTTACACCAAATATATGCCCTTTCAAATCCTTTTAACGAGTGTGAAAGGAAACAATCTCACTTGACAATCTTTCATATTTAGGGAGTTTGAAAAGAGCTTAAAGGAGACTCCTAAGAGTTCCTTTTTTCAAATATTTTTATGAGCCTGAAAAAGTGATAAAAATATGCTCGGTTGTACTCCAAAGAGTTCCTTTTTCATATAGTTTTTACAAGCCCAAAAAAGTGATAAAAATATGCTCGGTTGTTGGCTTCATTTTTTAATGAGCTTGACACGAAAAGAAAACTTTTCTCGGGGTCAATTTCAATTTTATACGAGATTGAAAGAGAGAAAAAAGTTGTGCTCGAGGTCGGTTTCATTTTTACACGAGCTTGAAACAGAGAATAAAACTGTGCTTAGGGTCAGTTTCTGTTTTACACGAGCTTGAGAAAGAGAACAAAAACATGCTTGGGATGTTTTTTTCATTTTTACATGAGATTTAAACAAAGAATGAAATTGTGCTCAGGGTGTCTGTTTCATTTTACACGAGCTTGAAATGTAGAGTGAAACTATGCTCGGGTGATACCCATTAGCGGTTTTTCTTCCCAACATGATGTCTAGAGGTTGGTACTTTTCCCCCAGCATGATTGACAAAATGTAGCGACTTAACTCCAACATGATGTCCAGAGGCTAGAGACATACCCCCAACCTTAGTTTCGTCCATAGAATCTTCTTATGCACCCAAAACGACTCCTAGATACTAATAGGAATAGGTTCACTATAGAATGAGGAAGAAAGAGGATTAACCGAGACACATGAATGAAATGAAGATTTAGTTACCATATCTAGTGTAAGACTTGACTTAATTGGAGGGGGGTCCATTTTATTTTTTAAAGAGCTTGACAAAAACAATGAACTATGCTCGTAATCAGTTGTTTCATTTTTTAACGAGATTGACACAGGAAGGAACTATTCTCATAAACCTTGAAGATGGATTCCAAGAGGTCTTCATCAGACGGAAGAATAATTCTCTAGAAAGAATACATGTCAAGCAACTCACTCTGATCAACAAGGGCGAGAACAAGCTCCAATGCCCTAGTGATGGAGTTACCATGTCAACTAACAGATCTAAGTCCAAAGAAGGTGATCATACAGAGAGAGGATCTTTCTCATTCAGAGTTGAACGCATGGGACATGATGCCACATAATTAACCTATGGCGGGTGGGATGCCACTTACATATAAAGAACATTCATGGGAGTCAGATGTTTGGTAGTTAGATCAGGACCAACGAACAAAATTTGGTCAATGGTCACAATGTTTCCATTATGAGGGAAATGTATCAATCGAAAAAGTGTGGAGTAGAGAAATTTCATAGCGTAAACATAGTCCCTCCTAAGGAACAAATTAAAGTCCAAGGGGTCGTGGACTATCATAACATCAATAAACATAGTTTTCCCTCCTAAGGTGATGGACAGCTGAGGAAGTATCCCTAAAGGTTCACTATTTATTCTATTAAAATCCCACAGATGATGGGTCACCCTCACAAGCTGAGGGGAACCTATAGCTTGCCAAGAATTTGAGGATAAAATGATAACAAAAGCACCTCCATCTACAATAGTGTTATTTACCGTGATATTATCGAAAACCTGCATGATAATTTGGAAAGGCGGGTAGGAAGGAAGGTGAGGCTTTGTCAGACTATTTCAATCAAAGGAAGTGACCTCGATATTTGGATGAGGTTCCATTGAAACGGGTGAAATTCCCCCTTGTCCGGAGGAATTTGAAGTCACAACAAATACCTGAGTAGTATCCACTTCACTCTCCAAGGGAAGAGTGTGATCGATCGAGGATTGTATTGGACCGACCACTTTATCAACTTCCCTCTCCAAGGGGAGAGAGGGATTGACCATGGATGGAATTAGACCAACCACTTCATCAACCAATGGTTGGTTGGAAGAAGGTTCATGGGAAGCAACTAGAGGTTGTTTTTGGGAAATATAAATGTATTCCAACAATTTTGAATCTTCATCCATACAAGGGAAAAGGTAAGTGTGATGCTTTTCTCTGCATAACCAACAAGGAATCTTGACTTGACCCTTTTTTCCCCCAACTTGATGATTACCAGTCAATGGGTTGTTACCAGCATGACCTGCAATGGCTGACGACATGGGTTGTTGAGAACCCTAAGACCACACTTCTAAAACCTTTGGAATACCAGGCAAATCCTTAAGAAGGTGATCACCCTTACAAATCCTACAAGGGAATTTGGGCTTGCGACATGTGTTGATAGACTTGTCAATATCATCAACACTCCCACCATGATTATCAGTGGCTAGTATCTTTCCCCCTTGCTTATTTTTCTTCTTCTTTTTATTCCTTTTCTTCTTCTTCCGAGTCTCCTAGTTACTAGTATTAATATTTTCAATAGGCAAAGAAGAAGAAAGGGAATAAGACTCAACAAGCGAAGAAGGAAAAGGGTCAACATGAGGTTGATGTTCTTAGGGTAGAGGATTTGCATTCAAAGCACCAGGAGAATTTGGGATCACCAGAGTGGAAAAAAACCATACCGGTAACCATATGGTCAATCCATAAAGACTCAATGTAGTATAGGGAGGACCAACGTTTCCAAAATAAGAAAAAATAAAAGGTTCCCCATGAAAAGGGGTTCCTTGGTTGGTAGTCCTAGGAAATGTTTCCATAGACACATACTCAACCTAAGGTCGCTAAATCAAATAGCAAACACTACCAAAGTTCCTATAATATAAGAGAAATCAAACAAATCCCTTGTAACAGGGAAAAAAGGAAGTAAGGATCTTCCAGAGACGGGAGATGAGGTCAACAACAAAGATATGAGAAACAGTTACCCCGACCTCCATGTAATATTACTTCTCGGTGTAATCAACCCTCGCTTCACGGGGTCACCCTCCAAGGGTACTGAAAGTGTGATACGACGTCTGCCTCAAGTATTGTGGGAAACCCCCCATATTCACCTTTGTAGATACCTAGGGAAGGTTACTAGGGTTACCAGCTTGTAGTCTGCCTCTAGGTAGTACATTCGACAATCAGGATTGAACGTATGGGCAGGATAACAAAGTCTGAAGCTCTTCTAGAGGACTGAAAGCAAGTGGACCGATAATACTCATGAGGACCTCGAATGGATTCTATATTCACAAAGCACCGAGACCAAATGAACCAGTAACACTCAAGAAAACCCCCCAATATATGCTCTTTCCACTACGATTTGTCAAGCTTTGGAGGGGTAATATTCGTTGCTATTCCGCATGCAACCTCATGTTTATACCCCATGTTAGAGGGGGTTCCTGACTATGCTTATATGATAATTGGATTTTTTCACTCTTTAGTGTTCTACATTCTTTTTTAGTAGCCTTGGATAATTAAATGACTTCACCCTAATCCAAAGGCCCTATCCTTAGACTACTAATGGTGTGCTATAAATCAAAAAATGTCTATTTGATTTTATTAGTGCATTGGTTGATTTCAATGGTCGTTTTTACTCAGAAAGATCCACAAAGATGAAACTAATGATGTTGTGACTCAACTCCAAAACCATGCAGAAAGAATGATGTGCAAAAGATTTATTTCAATGAATTCTATCTGTAGGAATGAGAAGAGATATTTTTCTTCTTAATATAAAAAAACACTCAATATCATGCACCTTTCAATTTTCTTCTTAAAAGGAGAGAAGAATGATGCCAACCTATCAAATAAATGTTTATGAAATCCTAAAGCAAATGCAAGACTAGCTCTAAAATGAGTACCAACTAAAAGCTTTGATTGATGAAAATAGAATGCACTAACTTTTTCTTCCTCTTTTCAAATTACTTGAAAACTCAAAATGGACCTATTCTTTTTTTTTCTTTCAATTAAAATGAAAAGAATCAAAGATAATCACAAAGAGTTGCCAATTTTCTCACAAAGAATCCCAAAAACAAAGAAAGTGAAGAAAACAAGAATTCAACGAATGAAAGAATCCAAAAACAAGAAAGGCTTCAATAAATAGTTCAAACAAGAACTCAAAGATGGAAAGTAGAGAATAAAACTTCTTGTTACCTTGGAAAATTAGTAGCAAGAACCAAATATTAATTCCAAGTTGCAATAAGTCTATATAGCTTCAAACATTCGAAGGATCAAAATATTTCCAAAGAAGACTAAAAAGCTCAAAAACAATGCTCAAAGAAACACTTTCAATCACAAATAAATGAAGAAGACTTCAAAATCAATCAAGAAGACTTCAAAATCAATCAAGAGAGACACTTATAAATTTTTGAAATCGAGATAAGAAAAGTTTGAGAACCTTCATGATGAGGATCAAACTGCTGGTAAGACAGACTTTGACCAAAGGATCAAGTTATCCCAAGGTAGTCGTGCACAATTCACAATTTAATGGATTTGCAAACTCAAAAGAGGCAAGAAAAGGTTATAATTACTCAACTTCAATCAAGCAAAGCCAAAATCAAGTTCAAGGGACTCTAATGCAAAGATATGAGGAAAAAACTGATAAAACAGAGGAAAAAAATGCTCCAAATTCACTCAAAAAATGGATTATCGCCCATGTTACCATGTCCACATGGTGATAAAAAGGAGACTATCGCTCTCTTGACCATTATTTGGGGGCGATGATCATGAAACTATCGCTTTGTGTGTCTCTTTGAGGGAGGGATGAAGTCCTGAAAGTGATGGAAAAGATCAACATTTTTCTCAGATCAGGTGTTTGACTCAAAGAACTTCCTAATGATGATGTGGGAAGGGGAGATATCAAAGAAGAAGCATCAAAATTAGAGATCAAGCAAGACTCAAAAGGATATAAAAATACCAAGGAAACACTAAAGAAATATCTCTCCCCAATGGAGTCACCAATTTTATGTTGTGGTAAAGCTCCCCCTGTAGACAGGTGAAACCCCCCTTGGATCAAGACCCCTTCTTTGATCCAAGGCACAAGGAAAAAAAATCGTAAATACTTTCCCTTTAGATCTATTTTGACAAGTAGGATAAAAGAGAGAAATGGATGGCACACCCTTTTACCTTGATATCTAAGCTCCTAGGCACAAGAAAAGACATGCAAAAGAACAAGACAAGATCCCTTTCTTCCACAATATAATGTTAAGTAAAAATAGATCTATCTACGATGATTTTCACAACAATAGACATGTAAACACTTAAATGCATAAACATGAAAGGAATAGGCCAAGTTGTTTATTAATGGAAAGCTGAGAAAATGGAAGCACTTGTAACCTTTACCTTGATGTTGTAACAACCTCCTCCAAGCTCTTTGTTCCAGCCCCTTGTATCTCACACAATCATAAGTATGATGTACTTCAATTATCTACCCCTTTCACTCAATCATGACTCTCATTATATAGAAAGTGGTTTAGGATTTAGCTTATGAGGTTGGGATTTAGTGCCTAGGATGGAGCAAAGAGATATGGCTCGAATCCTTGACCCAAACAAACTCATATCTCCCCAAATCTTTCCCTTAGAAAAAGGTGGAATGGTTGCAACCTCTTCATCGCTACCTTAACACTGAGTACAGGGCAACTATCACTCCCTAAGACACTCTAGGGGGGCGATAGTCCATATTTCATCACTCCTTGTGTATGGGAAAGGGGGTGATGATCCTTAAGTATGGTCAAAATCTTAAGTAAAAGTGTAGAATTTCGACCTTCAAATGATATTTTTCTCTTCCAACTTGTCTGGGGAACATGACAAGTATTCCCACGTGATCATGAATTTGTGACACTTAATAAAGTGCATGTGACACTTAATAAAGTGCATGCGACACTTAGTAAGGTGCATACAACACTTGATAAAGTGCATGTGACACTTAGTAAGGTGCATACGACACTTGATAAGGTGCATACGACACTTACAACACTTAGTAGAATGTAATGCATAAGTGATACATAAGTGTGATAGTTAATAGAATGTGATACATAAGCGTGAAACTTAGTAGTGTGGGAATTTGGTGTGTAAAAGAGAAAATTTTGAAGATATAGCCATTGATGATGAAGAATATCAGGTAAGTCTGTAATGTGGAAAAGAGTAGACAGTTGAGACAAGAGAGCATACCATGCCTAAGGGAGTTTTGTTAATTTAGAAAAATTATTTGATTTGCAAAACAAGTTTAAAATATCCTCAAATGTTAAAAATAATAGTTTCAATTTAGGAACTAGTGAAACCCCCCAAAAAATAAACCTTGATAGGGAAACTTTTGAATAGGAAAGACATGCCTACATAAAACCATTTAAAACATACTAGGATGTGTTTGCGTGGACATACTGAGATATTAGGACTTAAGGCACACATATTATCCAACACACTATCCCAATGAAGAAGGATGTGAATCCATTCCAGTAGAAACTTTGTAGAATATTAAAACTACCATTTCAAATGCTCTGATTTTGCATAGTTCATCTTTCAAATTTGACTTGCTTCTTTAAACTTTTGCTTCCGATCATTCTATTGCATTAGTATTAACACAAAAGGACATCAAAGGTAATGAAGCACCTATTTCCTTTATGAGTACAAACTTGCAATAAGAAGAGCTCAATTATATTTCCATAAACAAGAAAGCATATGATGTCTATAAAGGTATTGAACACTCTAGGTCCTATATCTTGAAGAATCATACAAAAGTGATAGTTCCTCACCCCAATGTTAGGTCATTGCTTGTTCAACAAGAGTTAGTGGAATGAAGGAGAAACTGAATGACATTTATTTAGGAATATGATCTTGATTTTAAGCATGCTCATATTGCATGGGGGAAAGGGTTGTATAACCTAGTTGTAGAATTGCAAGATGTTGCAACTAAGGAAGAAGAAGGATGGGAAAATGAGCTCTCTTCTTATACTAATGAATTCCTTTATATTCCAATCAGTGTAGACTCATGGTATACTGATATGACATTTTTCTTACACCATGGGACGTGTCCTAGTCATGTGAACTCAAGAGAGAAAAGGCCTTTACGTTTGAAATATACCCAATACAAGTTCATTAACGTCATCCTTTTTCAAAACAACTATGATGGAGTGTTGTTAATGTGTTTGGAAAAGGACGATGCTGAAAAATTTATGAAAGATATCCATTATGGGCCCACTAGAGGTCATTTTACTGGTGAAATTGCATCTTAAAAAATTATGAGAGTTGGATACCACTAGCCCACCCTTTTCTAAGATGCTCATGCTTACATAAGAAAATGTAAAATTTTTCAGCTAAGCATGGGAAGGGAGAAAAGAGCATCAACACCCCTACAACCCATCTCAATCACCAGATCATTTGAGTAGTGGAGCATCATCATCATAAGAGAGATAAAACCTTATTTGTTGAAATAACACAAGTACATATTAACACTGACGAATTGCTTTTCCCGGTGGGATAAAGTTGTTTCTTTGACCCAAGTAAATAAAAGAGTAGTTATTCAACTTTACATTTAATAACCAGGTTTGGGGTTCCCCCAACCATTTGACAATGTTGCCTATTTTTATTCTTTGTTATTGTCTAAATTTTCATTGGATAAGAAAATCATTCTTAGGTATTCAAATAACTATTATCCACAAGGTAATGGATCAGTTGAATCAGCAAATAAAAATATGATTCATATTCTCAAAAATATTATAACTGAGAATCATTGGAATTGGCATAATGCTTTGACTAATTCTCTCTAGGCTAATAGACTTACACCTAAAGAGGCATTAGGGACTTCTCCTTACTATTTGGTATATGAGAAAGAGGTAATTCTTCTGCCAAACATTTTCCTGACATCATCACAATTACCCCATGCTTCAAGGGGTAAACCTTCTTCCACCCTCCAAAATAGAATTGACACGTTGATTATGTTAGAGGAGGAAAGGGTGAAAGCCAATACAATAATTTCTACTCACAAGTAGATCATAAAAATATGGTTTGATAAACACAAGACTAGTGACAAAAAATTTGAGATAGGTGACTTGGTCCTAAAATGGGATACAGTAAATGAGTGCAAAGGAAAACACTCAAAATTTCAGAACCTATGTCTTAATCCTTCCCAAATTGTGGAAAAAATAGGAACTTGCACATATAGGTTACAAATCCTAGAAGGTGAAATGGATTCCCTTCTTGTCAATGGCTAGATTCTAAAGCAATACTTTAGTGAAATGCTTGCACAGACAATAATTGTATATTAGTTTTCTTATCTTTCGCATTTTGAATTTGTTTTTCTTTCACTAGTGTGGCTTGGTTTTTTGGTGCGTTTTGATTTGAATTTTCCCTGTTTAAATTTGATTTGCATGGTTTATTTACCCTAGTTTAGTTTGTATGTTTTGAATTTTTTATTTCCATAACACATTTTAGAGGTGTTGAATTTGCAACATTTGGTGAAATAAGGAATCGAGTTCTAGGCTGTGCACCTGATTCTTTCTTCTGTCAAAAGTAAAGTGATTCAACAACAAACATAATTAGGAGTCAAAAAGTGTTTATAGTTTCTTTTATGTTCAATTTTGAAAGACATTCAACGTTTTTTTTGGTGGAGATAATAACTATTGCCAATCATGAATAAGTTAAAAAAGTCACGAGCTTTACATAAATGACCTAAATAATGAGGAAAAGTTGATGGAAGTCATCCATGTTTTGAAAGGATAATCTCAATGCCTAAGCACATAATTCATTCCTTCGCTAATATATATCATCCTAAAAAACTCAAAGGTTATCTCACCTCAATTCCTCCTTGAACTAAATATTGGCAATAAAGATATATAAATATCATAAAAAAGGGAATGTGCAAGAAAGAGGATCTTTTCAAGGTGATACATATTTGTTTAATGAGGAAAAGTAGATATCTCTTTGGGGCTATAGACGCTTACTGGTAGTAGAGAAATGTTTATAATATTTGGGTGAATCAATTGAGGCTACAGATTCTCACGAGAAGTGGATCAACACCCAAAGAATGATAGACTCACTTAGAGATCTCAAAAAACCTTATGAAAATGGAAGTTTGATGTAAATCAATTATTTCTTAAAGTTAAACATTATTAATCAAAAGGATATGTTATTTTGTTTGGCTAAACAATTAAATCTTTATGTTAGGGCAAATAATTATTTCTAAGTTATGTATAAGAGGATCTATGTTAAGTTTTTGTTTTAAATTATGTTCTAACTTTCCCTCCACTTGAAATCAATCAGTTTTATTTGAAGGTGTGTATGAAGAGATCTTGGATATGTCTAGTAAATATCCATTTGTTGAATTCACAACACACCCTAAAAAAAAATTACAAATTTTTGGGTACCACTTTTGTTTAATGGTTTTTTTCATATTAGTGAGTATTTTAATTCATCCCCTATGTGTAAAGAAAACCAAAAGTTTTCCTAGACCTATTTAAACCAAGTTTTACTATTTTAAGTGAATTATAAACTTTGTACCAATGACAAGGTTGAAAAAGGGAATCGATACAAAGCACTACTCAAAAGATAAACTTTTCACCGATCATTGACCAACTATGTGAATTTCACATTGATGAAAGTTAAAAAGGCCAACGATAATCAAAGTCAAATGGCACTCATCAATGGTGCCTTTAGCCAAAATGCAAAGTGAAAAGAAAAAGGCAATGATGACAAAGTGAAAAGCATTGCTAATAACGCTCATCACTGTGATTTTCCACTTTCATTCTTCATAGTTTAAAACCTGACCGGTGACCCCATTTTGCACAAACTTCAAGAATCCATATGATCACTCGCCCAAACAAACTTTGCATCGTTGTGTTTCAAAACATCACTCAAACACTAAAGTTTGAATTGATCGTTGATAACAAATCCGATTAGTTGTGGTCAGCTAAGTTCTATAATAGAGTTCGAGTGTGTTTGTTATGCTCATCTCATTTATACAACATTGTTGTAGCTCAACACTCGAGTATGCTTATGAATTATGTAATTTCAATATTAATTTAAATGTTGCCTTTGCTGAAATGAATTGGAAAATGTGGATGCTTATATGAAAAGAAAATATGTCATTCTTATTGCTTCTTCTCAAACTTTTGTCCAAATTTTGCATATGAATTTTGATTTCATGTTATTGATGCATTATAGAATTTGATATAATGATGATGAATATAAGGTTTTTCCTTTCACTTTGTTTTCATTATTTTTCTTTTCCAAGTAAAATGTCTCCAAGGAGGACTCCTATTAGAATGCCTAGAAAATTCCTCAAGGGGAAGAAACACAAGGAATTAATAGAAACCTCCCAACAAACACTTATTGAAATTGAAACTTCTTTAGAAGAATACATCCATGTTATAAAAATACCCACTCCAAAGGAACGAAAAACCAAGGAGCAAGATAAAATAGATTATATTAAACAAATTCAAAAGAGTCGAGGTCACGAAAATCATGGAATTGGTATTTTTGACAAGTGAAGTAAGATCAACGACTTGACTAGATTCTGCCTTCCCCCAAATAGAGAAGTATATCAAAAGGTTTGAGCAGGAAATTCCAAGGTTGAGATCAGCCAAAGAGCAACATGTGTTCATTCATCAGATTTTGTGTGATGAGTTATTCAACCAATGGGGAAAGCATGACGAGGAGCATGCTAAAGTGACAACTCCAAGTTCATCCAAGATGTAGCGGTTGAGCAACTCGCATGGCTTTTGCATGGATTTTGCATGGTTGTTTTTTGTTTTATTCCATAATTAGATGTACTTTTATGTTATAAATATGTAAATGATTACATAGAAGGGGTTTTTGTGCTCTAATGTGATGATTAAGAATTGTAATTGAGAACTATTTCAAAGTTAATTCAGAAGCTCCCTTATGGAGGCCAAGGACATTTTGCTCCCTTATGGAGGCCAAGGACATTTTGTTGAAGATTTATTGTGTGTTGATTTTGACTTGTGTATTATTATGTTGTTGATTGACATCTCACATGTCTAGTAAGAGTTTCTATTCTATCAAGTTATCTTGTGCGATCAAGCGAAATACTTTATTATTTTCAATAAATAATTTACATGTTCTTTATTAATTTGTTTCCTCATTTTGTGTAATTTTCTCATTGCCATGTAATTCATTAACTATTGTAGAATTACTTCTTTGAAACATTCCTATAGTAGTATTTTTTTAATAGAATTATTTATTAGAACAATAAATCCACTAAATTTCTTCCAATCACTACTCCTCAATGTTACCTCTCGAGACCATACTTATTTAAAACCTTTCATATTAGATTTATTTACTACATTTCACATATGATATAAAAGAATAAAAAACCAAAATACTTTTGAAACATTTTATAAATGACATCGATTGTATGACCATAACCTCGAGGATTAATCCATTCCAATTAAGGAAGAGTCAAATTAGGCCTCTTCCTTAGATTTAATCCCTTATTTTTGAGCCTTAGGAATCCAACCCCTTCAAGAGGGATAAATGGACATTGTGGCCTTGTGGTCTAGCAATAGACTTGACTTCTATGGGTCACCATTAACCCACTAATTTGCTCCTCTTACACCATGTTGCTATGGAACATAAACTTTTTGCTATAGGAGCCCAACTCCTAGGGTTAAGGTTTTGGATCCTTTGAGGTTGGTGTTTTATATTCTCTTTATTGTTCTAGAATATTTTTGGAAAGATATATGTTTCTAACTCCACATGTGTGCATAACATGGAACAAACATGCTTTCACATGGTGTTGAAGTGGAAAAAGAAACAATAAACTTGTTGAGAACATAACTTTTGTATACAAACAACTCACTCTAATTAAGATGTTTTTCCCATTTTTTTGACACAATTTCTAAGAAGGAAATTAGATTTACCAAATTTCTTAAATTTATATCTTAAAAAATTGTTACAAAACCCAAGCTCAAGAAATCCAACTTGAACCAAAATTGCAAAATTTACATTCCAATATGGCTCTAGCAAGTCCATGAGTCCCATTTTCACACACGATGGTCGATTTCATTTCATATGAAACAAATGAAAGTGCCAAACAAATTATAAAACCTTTCTAAATTATCTAACACCTACCAAAATCCAAGCTACCAAGCCAACTATGAGCTACCAAGCCAACTATGGAGCCGTGCCAAAGTCAAGTATCGAGTCATGCCAAATTATGAAATCCCACTAGAATTTCTTAACGTGTTTAAGACACTTTCAAATATATTGGGAAATGTAGTTCGATATAGGAGGGGCATTATTAAAGAACTAAGTGGCAACGAGGTCTTCGTGATGGAATATTTGATTTTTATTGCAAGTTGGGTACTTTTTGATGTAAAAGAAGAGAAAATGAAATTATTTATTGAAGGTTGTTCCTGTGAAGTAGATTTTATAATTACGTCAAAAGTTATGCTGAAAGGTGTATATTTATTGGAGATGGGTATAATTAATCACTTTTTAATTGAAAATGCTGAAATATTCTTAGTCTTCCTCCCAAATCAATGAATGTGATATACTCTTCATAACTTTCTTGTATTTTTTAATGCATCACTTAACCTGTTTACTTTTTAACATTTCCTAATTATATTAAAAAATTATTGTACCACCATATGATTGCCAACGTTTACCAGCCGCAACACCAGCCACTTTGCAGCTGTGCTAATTGATATAACACATCCAAAACAAATTTCCCTCATATTAAAACCATATATTGACTTCAACAATTTTTTGTTTTTTTAAAAACAATCTGCCTCATATTCAGAAGTTCATATATTGACTTCAACAATTTTATTTTATTTTAATTTGGAAGAATGCCAGTCTCATTCAAAGAAGTTTGGATTAAAATCCTTAGAACCATATATTACATACTCTTGCGAACCCCGAGCATTAAAAAAAATTATCTTATCCTGGAAACCATAGAATACGTATAAAAATAAATAAATCCTCTTATTCTGTGTAACGTATTGACCTGGTATCGTAGCATCAGCACGACAGGGACGTCTAACTAAATAAATAATGGTTACATAAAGAAATCAATTCCAACGCGGCAGTCTGCACACAAATCCCTCCTGCCCACGTTGCTTCCCATCAGCTAACATACAACTCAGCACGCACCTGCAATTGGAAGGAGCGTAAAAATGACGACACTGTTTTTCTGTAGTTGGAGCTTTGAAGCAGCACACTGAAAAAACGTTATTTCTGCAATAATTGGAGTGAACTTACCAGTACCAGGCTGTAGCTTTCGCCAATTGATTTGATCTTCTTTGAATGTACGTCTATGGCACGATGAAAATAAACCATTTTCCTCATGCAGCTGCTGCTGTTTTTCCTTCTTCATGCTTTCTACCACCATATTTGCTGTGTCTATGCCTGTCCATCCATGAAAACAATCCATCAAAAACTCAAAACAATATTATGGCAACTTTAATGATACTCAGGAGGATGATTGTAAAATCAAATATATTTAAATACTATCACTCTTTTGGAAACAAGTATATGAATTTACTAGTGTATGTATGCATGTAGTTATGTTAATGCTCATGCATGCAATCTATTTATAAACGGTTAGTTTAACTATATAATTTATTCATGATCAATTTATGTAACTGAGTGATAGATGTTATATATGTGAGCATATCCATAGAGATGTGAGTGCAATGTGTGAAGAGTGTGAGAGCAATCTGTGTAGCTAGCAAGTGTGTGTCAAGAAAGATTGATTGTATGTCTGAGATTGACTATTGTAATTCTCCCTTAAATAATGCGTGTCAATTGTGAAATTATTGTACTTAATTTAATGCGTGTTTAATCTTGTTTGTTTATGCTCTGTTTTATGCTATAGGTTTTGCTTCACACCAAGCAGCACAAACCTGAAAGGTAACCACCATGTACATATCCATTGAATTTCTCGCTCGTATGTTCTCCCGTGAAGTAAACAGAACCGACCGGTGCCTGCACTCAAACAACGTTTAATGCATTTCAATTTCGGTTTCAATTTGAAACAGATCTTTGGAGAAATAATTATACAAAAACCTAGTCGTTC
>JASDQU010010038.1:188705-207106 GCA_032191745.1 Picea mariana | reverse complement strand
TTTGTTTTTTGACGAGATTAAGGAGGACAATAGATTCTTGGTATATCTCATATTTGATGAGATCCTCATCATATGTTTAATTAAACTAAAGAAGGAGGGGTTCGATCCCATATGGGTCCTTCAATGTATAATTTTATGAGCCCGGAGAAGACAAAATCACAGTCTTTTCACATTTAGAGAGTTTGAAAATATCTTGAAGAAGAATCCAAGAGTGTTCTTTTTCGTAAATTAGTCCCCTGATCCCTAAAATGTATAAAATAATATAAGGGAGAACTCTTTTGGCCAAGGTTGACTAGAGTATTCCTTTTTCGTAATTAGTCCATCCGGTTTGAAAAAGGGTTAAACTTAAACCGAATAGATGCCCTTTCAAATCCTTTTAACGTGTGTGAAAGGAAACAATCTCACTTGACAATCTTTCATGTTTAGGGAGTTTGAAAAGAGATTTAAGGAGACTCCTAAGAGTTCCTTTTTTCAAATATTTTTTACGAGCCTGAAAAAGTGATAAAAATATGCTCGGTTGTACTCCAAAGAGTTCCTTTTTCATATAGTTTTTACAAGCCTGAAAAAGTGATAAAAATATGCTTGGTTGTTGGCTTCATTTTTTAATGAGCTTGACATGGAAAGAAAACTTTTCTCGGGGTCGGTTTCAATTTTACACAAGCTTGAAAGAGAGAATAAAGTTGTGAATGAGGTCGGTTTCATTTTTACACGAGCTTGAAATAGAGAATAAAGCTATTCTTAGGGCCAGTTTCAGTTTTACACGAGCTTGAGACAAAGAACAAAAACATGCTTGGGATATTTTTTTCATTTTTACATGAGATTTAAACAAAGAATGAAATTGTGCTCAGGGTGTCTGTTTCATTTTACACGAGCTTGAAATATAAAGTGAAACTATGCTCGGGTGATACCCATTAGCGGTTTTTCTTCCCAACATGATGTCTAGAGGTTGGTACTTTTCCCCCAGCATGATTGACAAAATGTAGCGGCTTAACTCCAACATGATGTCTAGAGGCTAGAGACATATCCCCAACCTTTGTTTCGTCCATAGACTCTTCTTATGCACCCAAAACGACTCATGGTTACTAATAGGAATAGGTTCAATATAGAATGAGGAAGAAAGAGGATTAACTGAGACACATGAATGAAATGAATATTTAGGTACCATATCTAGTGTAAGACTTGACTTAATTGGAGGGGGGTCCATTTTATTTTTTAATGAGATTGACACAAGCAATGAACTATGCTCATAATCATTTGTTTCATTTTTTAACGAGATTGACACAAGAAAAGAACTATGCTCATAAACCTTGAAGATGGATTCCAAGAGGTCTTCATCAAACAAAAGAATAATTCTCTAGAAAGACTACATGTCAAGAGACTCACTCTGATCAATAGGGGAGAGAACAAGCTCCAATGCCCTAGTGATGGAGTTACCATGTCAACTAACGGATCTAATTCCAAGGAAGGTGATCATACAGAGAGAGGATCCTTCTCATTCAGAGCTGAACGCATGGGACATGATGCCACATTATTAACTTATGGCGGGTGGGATGCCACTTACATATAAGGAGCATTCATGGGATTCGGATTTTTGGCAGTTAGATTATGACCAACGAACAAAATTTGGTCAATGGTCACAATGTTTCCATTATGATGGAAATGTATCAATAGAAAAAGTGTGGACTAGAGAACTTTCATAGTGTAAACACAATCCCTCCTAAGGAACAAATTAAAGTCCAAGGGGTCGTGGACTATCATAACATCAATAAACATAGTTTTCCCTCCTAAGGTGATGGGCAACTGAGGAAGTATCCCTAAAGGTTCACTATTTATTCTATTAAAATCCCACAGATGATGGGTCACCATCACAAGCTGAGGGGAACCTATAGCTTGCCAAGAATTTGAGGATAAAATGATAACAAAAGCGCCTTCATCTACAATAGTGTTATTTACCATGATATTATCGAAAACCTGCATGATAATTTGGAAAGGTGGGTAGGAGAATTTGGGATCACCAGAGTGAAAAAAAACCATAATGGTAACCATATGGTCAATCCATAAAGACTCAATGTAGTATAGGGAGGACCAACGTTTCCAAAATAAGGAAAAATAAAAGGTTCCTCGTGAAAGGGGGTTCCTTGGTTGGTAGTCCCGGGAAATGTTTCCATAGACACATACTCAACCTAAGGTCGCTAAATCAAATAACACACACTACCAAAGTTACTATAATATAAGAGAAATCAAACAACTCCCTTGTAACAGGGAAAAAAGGAAGTAAGGATCTTCCAGAGACGGGAGATGAGGTCATCAACGAAGATATGAGAAACAATTACCCCAACCTCCATGTAATATTACTTCTCGGTGTAATCAACCCTCGCTTCATGGGGTCACCCTCCAAGGGTATTGAAAGTGTGATACGACGTCTGCCTCAGGTATTGTGGGAAACCCCCCATAGTCACCTTTGTATATACCTAGGAAAGGTTACTAGGGTTACCAACTTGTAGTCGGACTCTGAGGAGTACATTTGACAATCAGGACTGAATGTATGGGCAAGATAACAAAGTCCAAAGCTCTTCTAGAGGACTGAAAGAAAGTGGACTGATAATACTCATGAGGACCTCGAACGGATTCTATATTCACAAAGCACCGAGACCAAATGAACCAGTAACACTCAAGAAAAACCCCCAATATATGCGCTTTCCACTACGATTTGTCAAGATTTGGAGGGGTAATATTCATTGCTATTCCGCACGCAACCTCGTGTTTATACCCCATGTTAGAGGGGGTTCCTGACTATGCTTATATGATAGTTGGATTTTTTCACTCTTTAGTGTTCTACATTCTTTTTTAGTAGCCTTGGATAATTAAATCACTTCACCCTAATCCAAAGGCCCTATCCTTAGACTATTAATGGTGTGCTATAAATCAAAAAATGTCTATTTGATTTTATTAGTGTGTTGGTTGATTTCAATGGTCATTTTTACTCAAAAAGTTCCACGAAGATGAAACTGGTGATGTTGTGACTTGACTCCAAAACCATGCAGAAAGAATGATGTGCAAAAGATTTATTTCAATGAATTCTGTCTGTAGGAATGAGAAGAGATATTTTTCTTCTTAATATAAAAAAACACTCAATATCATGCACCTTTCAATTTTCTTCTTAAAAGGAGAAAATAATGATGCCAACCTATCAAATAAATGTTTATGAAATCCTAAAGCAAATGCAAGACTAGCTCTAAAATGAGTACCAACTAAAATCTCTGATTGATGAAAATAGAATGCACTAACTTTTTCTTCTTCTTTTTGTTACACATCAAAATTACTCACTTTGATAGTGTCACAAGTGTCGTCATTACAAGTGTTGCAAGTGTCACATTTTGGTCGCAAGTGTTGCAAATGTCAGAAAAAGCATACTGCCATAATTTCTATGCCATGATTATAATGACATCGGAAGGACACTTGAAACACCTCAAACATTTGATTTGGAATAAGAGGAATGGGTTAACAAGGTTATGAACCTCTTACCATTTGAAAGAACCACTAAAAATTGAGTTTCAAAGGATAACGCTCCCCTATACCACTGTTAGGAGTGTTGGCGCTCCCCTAGACACTCTTAGGGAGCGTTATAACGCTTTGTCTGCCCTTTTTGAGGAGCATTGCTATTGTCAGGAGTGTTGGCACCCCCCTATGCATTGTTAGGGAGCATTATAGCGCTCTGATGCCCCTTTTGGGGGAGCGCTACCTATTCTGGGTGAAAATTGGTTTGTTGAGAAGAATGAGGAAAAGATCTCTCCAATCTCTGAAGGCAGTTGGATTCAAATCCTTGGTCAATCCATGATCTTAGGGAAGATCCCTAAATGAAGGAGGAAAATCCTCAACTGAACCCAAATATATCTCAAGTGGTTGGGCCTCTCTAAACCTATATAAGCAGGCCCTCTCATGGTGAAATAGAGGGAATGATTGGAGGCATGAAACCTATGATCTCATAAGAAACACACAGTGAAGTGGAGAAGAATAATTAGTGAAGCTATTGTCATTCTGATCGTGGGACTTTTGAGAAAGGGTTAGACAAGGAGGACTTGATGAAGTTGTTGCACTCGCATCTACGGTTGTAAGTTTCCTTCGTTGTTGTTCTCATCAATATAATATGCTTGGTTTGTTTCTTTCTAGTTTGTTCTTAATCTCACATGAACTTGTCTTTAATAGATAGGTCTATTTCGAGCTAATATCAGTAGAGTAGGAAGTGGTTGTACTTTTGTTTGTCTACACGGATGATTGAGGAGCGTAAGATTGGAGCTCAACTCAGACCGTGCAGGGACAAACACCGGTAAAAGGTACTTCTTTTCTCCTTCCTCCTCACACATTAGTTTATATAGATCTAAAAGGAAGTCAATGTCCATGATAAGCATCTTTCATCTTAAGAGTTAAGAGTCTAGCTCTCAAGAGGAGATCTACCTGTCCGTAGGGAGATTTTCCTTCAACACTTTTCAAATCACTTGAAAACTCAAAATGGACCTATTCTTTTTTTTTTCTTTCAATTAAAATGAAAAGAATCAAAGATAATCACAAAGAGTTGCCAGTTTTCTCACAAAGAATCCCAAAAACAAAGAAAGTGAAGAAAACAAGAATTCAACGAATGAAATAATCCAAAAACAAGAAAGGCTTCAATAAATAGTTCAAACAAGAACTCAAAGATGGAAAGGAGAGAATAAAACTTCTTGTTACCTTGGAAAATGAGTAGCAAGAATCATATATTAATTCCAAGTTGCAATAAGTCTATACAGCTTCAAACATTCGAAGGATCAAAATATTTCCAAAGAATACAAAAAAGCTCAAAAACAATGCTCAAAGAAACACTTTCAATCGCAAATAAATGAAGAAGACTTCAAAATCAATCAGGAGAGACACTTATAAATTTTTGAAATCGAGATAAGAAAAGTTTGAGAACCTTCGTGATGAGGATCAAACTGTTGGTAAGACAAACGTTGACCAAAGGATCAAGTTATCCCAAGGTAGTCATGAACAATTCACAATTTAATGGATTTGCAAACTCAAAAGAGGCAAGAAAAGGTTATAATTACTCAACTTCAATCAAGCAAAGCCAAAATCAAGTTCAAGGGACTCTAATGCAAAGATATGAGGAAAACATTGATAAAACAGAGGAAAACAATGCTCCAAATTCACTCAAAAAATGGATTATCACCCATGTTACCATGCCCATAGGGTGATAAAAAGGACACTATCGCTCTCTTGACCATTATTTGGGGGCGATGACCATGAAACTATCACTTTGTGTGTCTCTTTGAGGTAGGGATGAAGTCCTGAAAGTGATGGAAAAGATCAATGTTTTTCTCAGATCAGGTGTTTGACTCAAAGAACTTCCTAATGATGATGTGGGAAGGGGAGATATCAAAGAAGAAGCATCAAAATTAGATATCAAGAAAGACTCAAAAGGATATAAAAATACTAAGGAAACACTAAATAAACATATCTCCCCAATGGAGTCACCAATTTTATGTTGTGGTAAAGCTCCCCCTATAGACAGGTGAAACCCCCCTTGGATCAAGACCCCTTCTTTGATCCAAGGCACAAGGAAAACAAATCGTAAATACTTTCCCTTTAGATCTATTTCGACAAGTAGGATAAAAGAGAGAAATGGATGGCACACCCTTTTACCTTGATATCCAAGCTCCTAGGCACAAGAAAAGACCTGCAAAAGAACAAGACACGATCCCTTTCTTCCATAATATAATGTTAAGTAAAAATAGATCTATCTACGATGATTTTCACAACAATAGACATGTAAACACTTAAATGCATAAACATGAAAGGAATAGGCCAAGTTGTTTATAATGGAAAGCTGAGAAATTGGAAGCACTTGTAACCTTTACCTTGATGTTGTAACAACCTCCTCCAAGCTCTTTGTTCCATCCCCTTGTATCTCACGCAATCATAAGTATGATGTACTTCAATTATCTACCCCTTTCACTCAAGCATGACTCTCATTATATAGAAAGTGGTTTAGGATTTAGCTTATGAGGTTGGGATTTAGTGCCTACGATGGAGCAAAGAGATATGGCTCAAATCCTTGACCCAAACAAACTCATATCTCCCCAAATATTTCCCTTAGAAAAAGGTGGAATGGTTGCAACCTCTTCATCACTACCTTAACACTGATTACAGGGCGACTATCACTCCCTAAGACACTCTAGGGGGGCGATAGTCCATATTTCATCACTCCTTGTGTATGGGAAAGGGGGTGATGATCCTTAAGTATGGTCAAAATCTTAAGTAAAAGTGTAGAATTTCGACCTTCAAATGATATTTTTCTCTTTCAACTTGTCTGGGGAACATGACAAGTACTCCCACGTGATTATGAATTTGTGACACTAAATAAAGTGCATCTGACACTTAATAAAGTGCATGCGACACTTAGTAAGGTGCATACAACACTTGATAAAGTGCATGTGACACTTAGTAAGGTGCATACGACACTTGATAAGGTGCATATGACACTTACAACACTTAGTAGAATGTAATTCATAAGTGATACATAAGTGTGATAGTTAATAGAATGTGATACATAAGCATGAAACTTAGTAGTGTGGGAATTTGGTGTGTAAAAGAGAAAATTTTGAAGATATAGCCATTAACGATGAAGAATATCAGGTAAGTATGCAATGTGGAAAAGAGTAGACAGTTGAGACAAGAGAGCATACCATGCCTAAGGGAGTTTTGTTAATTTAGAAAAATTATTTGATTTGCAAAACAAGTTTAAAATATCCTCAAATGTTAAAAATAATAGTTTCAATTTAGGAACTAGTGAAAACCCCTCAAAAATAAACCTTGATAGGGGAACTTTTGAATAGGAAAGACATGCCTACATAAAACCGTTTAAAACATACTAGGATGTGTTTGCGTGGACATACTGAGATATTAAAACTTCAGGCACACATATTATCCAACACACTATCCCAATGAAGAAGGATGTGAATCCATTCCAGTAGAAACTTTGTAGAATATTAAAACTACCATTTCAAATGCTCTGATTCTGCATAGTTCATCTTTCAAATTTGACTTCCTTCTTTAAACTTTTGCTTCCGATCATTCTATTGCATTAGTATTAACACAAAAGAACATCAAAGGTAATGAAGCACCTATTTCCTTTATGAGTACAAACTTGCAATAAGAAGAGCTCAATTATATTTCCATAAACAAGAAAGCATATGATGTCTATAAGGGTATTGAACACTTTAGGTCCTATATCTTGAAGAATCATACAAAAGTGATAGTTCCTCACCCCAATGTTAGGTCATTGTTTGTTCAACAAGAGTTAGTGGAATGAAGGAGAAACTGAATGACATTTATTTAGGAATATGATCTTGAGTTTAAGCATGCTCATATTGCATGAGGGAAAGGGTTGTATAAGCTAGTTGTAGAATTGCAAGATGTTGCAACTAAGGAAGAAGAAGGATGGGAAAATGAACTCTCTTCTTATACTAATGAAGTCCTTTATATTCCAATCAGTATAGACTCATGGTATAATGATATGACATTGTTCTTACACCATGGGACTTGTCCTAGTCATGTGAACTCAAGAGAGAAAAGGACTTTATGTTTGAAATATACCCAATACAAGTTCATTAACATCTTCCTTTTTCAAAAAAACTATGATGGAGTGTTGTTAATGTGTTTGGAAAAGGACGATGCTGAAAAATTTATGAAAGATATCCATTATGGGCCCACTAGAGGTCATTTCACTGGTGAAATTGCATCTTAAAAAATTATGAGAGTTTGATACCACTAGCCCACCCTTTTCTAAGATGCTCATGCTTACATAAGAAAATGTACAAATTTTCAGCTAAGCATGGGAAGGGAGAAAAGAGCATCAACACCCCTATAACCTGTCTCAATCACCAGATCATTTGAGTAGTGGAGCATCATCATCATAGGAGAGATAAAACCTTATTTGTTGAAATAACACAAGTACATATTAACACTGACGAACTGCTTTTCCCAGTGGGATAAAGTTGTTTCTTTGACCCAAGTAAATAAAAGAGTAGTTATTCAACTCTACATTTAATAACTAGGTTTGGGGTTCCCCCAACCATTTGACAATGTTGCCTATTTTTATTCTTTGTTATTGTCTAAATTTTATTTGGATAAGGAAATCATTCTTAGGTATTCAAATAACTATTATCCACAAGGTAATGGATCGGTTGAATCAACAAATAAAAATATGATTCATATTCTCAAAAATATCGTAACTAAGAATCATTGGAATTGGCACAATGCTTTGACTAATGCTCTCTAGGCTGATAGACTTACACCTAAAGAGGCATTAGGGACTTCTCCTTACTATTTGGTATATGAGAAAGAGGTAATTCTTCTGCCAAACATTTTCCTGCCATCATCACAGTTACCCCAAGCTTCAAGGGGTAAATCTTCTTCCACCCTCCAAAATAGAATTGACACATTGATTATGTTAGAAGAGGAAAGGGAGAAAGCCAATACAATAATTTATACTCACAAGTAGATCGTAAAAATATGGTTTGATAAACACAAGACCAGTGACAAAAAATTTGAGATAGGTGACTTGGTCCTAAAATGGGATACAGTAAATGAGCGCAAAGGAAAACACTCCAAATTTCAGAACCTATGGCTTAATCCTTCCCAAATTGTGGAAAAAATAGGAACTTGCACATATAGGTTACGAATCCTAGAAGGTGAAATGGATTCCCTTCTTGTCAATGGCTAGATTCTAAAGTAATACTTCAGTGAAATGCTTGCACAGACAATAATTGTATATTAGTTTTCTTATCTTTCGCATTTTGAATTTGTTTTTCTTTCACTAGTGTGGCTTGGTTTTTTGGTGCATTTTGATTTGAATTTTCCCTGTTTAAATTTGATTTGCATGGTTTATTTACCCCAGTTTAGTTTGTATGTTTTGAATTTTTTATTTCCATAACACATTTTAGAGGTGTTGAATTTGCAACATTTGGTGAATTAAGGAATCCAGTTCTAGGTTGTGCACCTGATTCTTTCTTCTATCAAAAGTAAAGTGATTCAACAACAAATGGAATTAGGAGTCAAAAAGTGTTTATAGTTTCTTTTATGTTCAATTTTGAAAGACATTCAATGTTTTTGTTGGTGGAGATAATAACTATTGCCAATCATGAATAAGTTAAAAAAATCATGAGCTTTACATAAATGACCTAAATAATGAGGAAAAGTTGATGGAAGTCATCCATGTTTTGAAAGGATAATCTCAATGCCTAAGCACATAATTCATTCATTCGCTAACATATATCATCCTAAAAAACTCAAAGGTTATCTCACCTCAATTCCTCCTTGAACTAAATATTGGCAATAAAGATATATAAATATCATAAAAAAAGGAATGTGCAAGAAAGAGGATCTTTTCAAGGTGATACATATTTGTTTAATGAGGAAAAGTAGATATCTCTTTGGGGCTATAGACGCTTTCTAACAGTAGAGAAATGTTTATAATATTTGGGTGAATCAATTGAGGCTACAGATTCTCACGGGAAGTGGATCAACACCAAAAGAATGATAGACTCACTTAGAGATCTCAAAAAACCTTATGAAAATGGATATGTTAGACGTAAATCAATTATTTCTTAAAGTTAAGCATTATTAATCAAAAGGATATGTTATTTTGTTTGGCTAAACAATTAAATCTTTATGTTAGGGAAAAGAATTATTTCTAAGTTATGTATAAGAGGATCTATGTTAAGTTTTTGTTTCAAGTTATGTTCTAACTTTCCCTCCACTTGAAATCAATCGGTTTTGTTTGAAGGTGTGTATGAAGAGATCTTGGGTATGTCTAGTAAATATCCATTTGTTAAGTTCACAACACACCCTAAAAAAATTTACAAATTTTTGAGTACCACTTTTCTTTAATGGTTTTTTTGATATTAGTGAGTATTTTAATTCATCCCCTATGTGTCAAGAAAAACAAAAGTTTTCCAAGACCTATTTAAACCAAGTTTTACTACTTTCAGTGAATTATAAACTTTTTACCAATGACAAAGTTGAAGAAGGGAATCGATACAAAGCACTACTCAAAAGATAAACTTTTCACCAATCATTGACCAACTATGTGAATTTCACATTGATGAAAGTTAAAAAGGCCAACGATAATCAAAGTCAAATGGCACTCATCAATGGTACCATTCCACTTTAGCCAAAATGCAAAGTGAAAAAAAGGCAATGATGACATAGTGAAAAGCATTGCTAATAACGCTCATCACTGTGATTTTCCACTTTCATTCTTCATAGTTTAAAACCTGACCAGTGACCCCATTTTGCACAAACTTCAAGAATCCATATGATCACTCGCCCAAACAAAATTTGCATCGTTGTGTTTCAAAACATCACTCAAACACTAAAGTTTGAATTGATCGTTGATAACAAATCCGATTAGTTGTGGTCAGCTAAGTTCTATAATAGAGTTCGAGTGTGTTTGTTATGCTCATCTCATTTATACAACATTGTTGTAGCTCAACACTCGAGTATGCTTTTTTCCATGAGAAAAAGTGCTCTTTATATTCATAAGGATATAAAATTTTACAAATCTGTCTTCTCTATCAGCCGCAAAACACGGAGGAACTGCACAAAAACTTAGATCAAATCCATCAACCCCTACAATCAAGTCAAAGATACACCAACAAAGCACTGCAATCAGATGAAGCACCAAATCAAATCCTGATCTTGTAGGCAAGTCCTTCAATGCCATCCTCCCAAACTGTAAAACAAATTTGGCTCGATGGTTGGTGCATATATTTTTTAGAGAGGGAGTCAGCCTCGCTGTTTTCCTCTCTTAAAATGTGTTGGAAGGTGAGGTTTCTAAAAAGATGAGAAGCATCTTTCGTCCTTTCTTTCCAGCAATCAAGTGCTGCCACCTTGAACTCAGCGCGACCGCTCAATCAGTCAATAGTATTCTTAGAGTCTCCAAGAAGAAACAGAGTGTCAGAGTGACGGCTAACCAGAACTAGTGATGCCCAAGCCCCTAGAAGTTCAGCCTTTGCGTTAGAACCTTGACCTCCATTCAAAGTCCAGCGGATACAAGTGTGGGGGTTAAGAGTGATTTCCCCCCCAGCTCCACAAAGAGTACCTCTTTGTTGGGAGGCTCTGTCGAACCAGGCCACCGCCCTATCGATAGGAATGGGATAAGATTGCCGGAGAGATGGTTTAGCCTTCAAGTTGTTGCCAGAAAAGTTCGCCTCAACCAGCAAGAGAGTTGACACGGAAAGGATGGAAGGTATCTTATCGTTAAAAATAGATGCATTTCTAGTCTTCCAGACTTGCCAGCAAAGGTGGATCGGAAGCAGAGTAAAAGTGTTGTTGTTTGTGCACCAGTTTTGGAAGCATGCCAGAACGTTGTTTCCTGTCCAGTGCAAAGAGAAATTTAAAATCGAAGCAAGGCACGTCCAGATCTCCCGGGTAAAAGTGTAGTGGATAAAGACATGCTGCGTAGATTCATTGTTACACTTGCAGAGAGGACAACGACTAGGACCGATCCAGCCACGAGCTTGTAAATTATCCCAAAACATTAATTTGTTCTCCAGAAGTAGCCAAGCGAACAATTTAAGTTTTGTGGGACATTCATCTCTCCAAATCCGTTGTCTACAGCTGGGTTTTATTGGTTTCCAGATACGAGAAGCTAAAGCAAGGTAAACATTCTTGGCACTGATCTGGCCAGATCCGTTACCCCCTGTCCAGATGAGCGAGTCTGCTTTGGGGTGTAATCTTACGCCAGCTTCAATGAGCAGTTGAGTGTAGTTGTTCCATTCAATCGAGGAGTTCGGATCCAGCAGGAGATCCGATCCATTCAGCCATGAGTCGTCCAGCAGGCCGCCTTTGGATGGGGAGTAGAATTGATGAAGGTAGAAGAGGCTTTTTTCATGAAGTTGCACACGGAGGGATGGAGAAAGCATAGCCTTTCTACCCAAATCCAGAATGCAGTCGCTGCCCACCTCTATCAGTCTACCGTCTCCAGGAGTCCAAGATAGCCAATTTAAAATAATTAGAAGAGTGGAAAGGAGATTATTCCAAGTTTGAGAGCCTTTTGACTGGCGCACCTCAGCGAATCTGATCCATATATGGAGCGGAAGTTGGTGGAGGTATTTTGCATTGATCACAGTGCTCCAAAGTCCCGGTTTCATCAATAATCTCCAGAAGGTGTTTGCCGATAGAGCCTTGTGAAAGAGTGGTAGGTTTTTGAGGCCCCAGCCTCCCATCCCCTTGGTTTTTGCTATGTCCTGCCAATTGCTGAGATGATAACCTTTCTTCTTCTTATTGCTTGTCCAAAGGAAAGAATATATACGCTGACGGAGCATCTTCAAAATGGAGGCTGGGATGTGGGCTGAAGCCATCCAATAAACTGGAATGCTTTCCAGAACCGCTTTAATCAGAGTATACCTGCCTCCCAAGGAGAGTAATTTGTGCTGCCAGTTGTATAGTCTTCCCTCAAATTTGTCAATAAGCCACGTCCAATCTTTTTTAGATTACCTGGAAGATTTTAAGAAATATCCTAAATAGGAGAAACACTCGAGTATGCTTATGAATTATGTAATTTCAATATTAATTTAAATGTTGCCTTTGCTGAAATGAATTGGAAAATGTGGATGCTTATATGAAAGAAAAATATGTCATTCTTATTGCTTCTTCTCAAACTTTTGTCCAAATTTTGCATATGAATTTTGATTTCATGTTATTGATGCATTATAAAATTTGATATAATAATGGTGAATATAAGGTTTTTCCTTTCATTTTGTTTTCATTATTTTTCTTTTCCAAGTAAAATGTCTCTAAGGAGGACTCCTAATAGAATGCCTAGAAAATTTCTCAAAGGGAAGAAACACAGGGAACTAATAGAAACCTCCCAACAAACACTTATTGAAATTGAAACTTCTTTAGAAGAATACATCCATGTTATAAAAATACCCACTTCAAAGGAACGAAAAACAAAGGAACACGATAAAATAGATTATATTAAACAAATTCAAAAGAGTCGAGGTCACAAAAATCATGGAATCGGTATTTTAGACAAGGTAGAGTTGTTCAAGATCGAGAAAGCAATCAATTATTGGGGAAAGTTGGCCAATGGATCACATAAATAGATCAAAGACAAGTGGTTATTTTGTATCAAAATTTGGAATCTTATTGAAGACACCACTTCACGGTGCAAGATGCTTAGCTTTGGTCCACTCAAGGGGTTCCACCAGTTAGTGAAGTGTTGGATCAGTTCACGGAGATTGTAGTGAAGCAATAGGCATAAATCAAGAGAATCTCCTCATTAGAGTGTGGGAACCTTTATATATTTTTGACAAGTGAAGTAAGATCAACGACTTGACTAGATTCTGCCTTCCCCCAAGTAGAGAAGTATATCAAAAGGTTTGAGCAGGAAATTCCAAGGTTGAGATCAGCCAAAGAGCAACATGTGTTCATTCATCATATTTTCTGTGATGAGTTATTCAACCAATGGGGAAAGCATGACGAGGAGCATGCTAAAGTGACAACTCCAAGTTCATCCAAGATGTAGTGGTTGAGCAACTCGCATGGCTTTTGCATGGATTTTGCATGGTCGTTTTTTGTTTTATTCCATAATTAGATGTACTTTTATTTTACAAATATGTAAATGATTACATAGAAGGGGTTTTTGTGCTCTAATGTGATGGTTAAGAATTGTAATTGAGAACTATTTCAAAGTTAATTCAGAAGCTCCCTTATGGAGGCCAAGACATTTTGTTGAAGATTTATTGTGTGTTGATTTAAACTTGTGTATTATTATATTGTTTATTGACATCTCACATGTCTAGTAAGATTTTCTATTCTATCAAGTTATCTTGTGCGATCAAGCGAAATACTTTATTATTTTCAATAAATAATTTATATGTTCTTTATTAATTTGTTTCCTCATTTTGTGTAATTTTCTCTTTGCCATGTAATTCATTAACTATTGTAGAATTACTTCTTTGACTAATTATGAATCAAATAGAAAATCATTATGTGATGCTCATGTAGGTTTCCCCTTTTGCAATAAAGTAATTTGTGTTTCTTGGAAACATTCCTATAGTAGTATTTTTTTAATAGAATTATTTATTAGAACAATAAATCCACTAAATTTCTTCCATTCACTACTCCTCAATGTTACCTCTCGAGACCATACTTATTTAAAACCAAGTTCATATTAGATTTATTTACTACATTTCACATATGATATAAAAGAATAAAAAACCAAAATACTTTTGAAACATTTTATAAATCACATCGATTGTATGACCATAACCTCGAGGATTAATCCATTCCAATTAAGGAAGAGTCAAATTAGGCCTCTTCCTTAGATTTAATCCCTTATTATTGAGCCTTAGGAATCCAACCCCTTCAAGAGGGATAAATGGACATTGTGGCCTTGTGGTCTAGCTATAGACTTGACTTCTATGGGTCACCATTAACCCACTAATTTTCTCCTCTTACACCATGTTGCTATGGAACATAAACTTTTTGCTATAAGAGCCCAACTCCTAGGGTTAAGGTTTTGGATCCTTTGAGGTTGGTGTTTTATATTCTCTTTATTATTCTAGAATATTTTTGGAAAGATATATGTTTCTAACTCCACATCTGTGCATAACATGGAACAAACATGCTTTCACATGGTGTTGAAGTGAAAAAAGTAACAATGAACTTGTTGAGAACACAACTCTTGTATACAAACAACTCACTCTAATTAAAATGTTTTTCCCATTTTTTTTACAAAATTTCTAACAATATGTACAAGAAAGAAATTTGAATTTACCCAATTTCTTAAATTTATATCTTAAAAAATTATTACAAAACCCAAGCTCAAGAAATCCAACTTGACCCAAAATTGCAAAATTTATATTCAAATATGGCTCTAGCAAGTCCATGAGTCCCATTTTCACACACGATGGTCGATTTCATTTCATATGAAACAAATGAAAGTGCCAAACAAATTATAAAACCTTTCTAAATTATCTAACACCCACCAAAATCCAAGCTGCCAAGCCAACTATGAGCTACCATGCCAACTATGGAGCCGTGCCAAAGTCAAGTATCGAGTCATGCCAAATTATGAAATCCCACTAGAATTTCTTAACGTGTTTAAGACACTTTCAAATATATTGGGAAATGTAGTTCGATATAGGAGGGACATTATTAAAGACCTAAGTGGCAACGAGGTCTTCGTGATGGAATATTAGATTTTTATTGCAAGCTGGCTACATTTTGGATGTAAAAGAAGAGAAAATGAAATTATTTATTGAAGGCCGTCCCCGTGAAGTAGATTTCATAATTGATATAACACATCCAAAACAAATTTCCCTCATATTGAGGTCCATATATTGACTTCAACAATTTTATTTTATTTTAATTTGGAAGAATGGCAGTCTCATTCAAAGAAGTTTGGATTAAAATCCTTAGAACCATATATTACATACTCTTGCGAATCCCGAGCTTTAAAAAAAATTATCTTATCCTGGAAACCATAGAGTACATATAAAAATAAATAAATAAGTAAATCCTCTTATTCTGTGTAACGTATTGACCTGGTATCGTAGCATCAGCACGACAGGGACGTGTAACTAAATAAATAATGGTTACATAAAGAAATCAATTCCAACGCGGCAGTCTGCACACAAATCCCTCCTGCCCACGTTGCTTCCCATCAGCTAACATACAACTCAGCACGCACCTGCAATTGGAAGGAACGTAAAAATGACGACACTGTTTTTCTGTAGTTGGAGCTTTGAAGCAGCGCACTGAAAAAACGTTATTTCTGCAATAATTGGAGTGAACTTACCAGTACCAGGCTGTAGCTTTCGCCAATTGATTTGATCTTCTTTGAATGTACGTCTATGGCACGATGAAAATAAACCATTTTCCTCATGCAGTTTCTTCTTCTTCATGCTTTCTACCACCATATTTGCTGTGTCTATGCCTGTCCTTCCATGAAAACAATCCATCAAAAACTCAAAACAATATTATTGCAACTTCAATGATACTCATGAGGATGATTGTAAAATCAAATATATTTAAATATGTTGAAAAATTTCGTTTGGAAATATGTCTACGAATTTCCTCATACATGCAGTTATGTTAATGTTTGTTAATACTTATGCATGCAGTTATGTTAATGTTTGTTAATGCTTATGCATGCAATCTATTTATGAATTGTTAGTGTAATAACTATGTGATCTATTTATGATCAATTTATGTAACTGAGTGATAGATGTTATATATGTGAGCATACCTATAGAGGTGTGAGTGCAATGTGTGAAGAGTGCAAGAGCAAGCTGTGTAGCTAGCAGAGTGTGTGTTAAGAGAGGATGATTGTATGCCTGAAATTGGCTATTGTAATTCTCCCTTGAATAATAAGAATACCGATAATCATTGTTCTGCTAATTTTTCTCATTAAATTTCCATATAAACTACTGTGCCAATTATAAAATTACTGTACTTAATTTAATGAGTGTTTGATCTTGTTTGTTTATGCTCTGTTGTTTTGTGCTGTATATTTTGCTTCCACTACCTAACACACTAAGCAGCACAGACCTGAAAGGTAACCACCATGTACATATCCATTGAATTTCTCGCTCGTATGTTCTCCCGTGAAGTAAACAGAACCGACCGGTGCCTGCACTCAAACAACGTTTAATGCATTTCAATTTCGGTTTCAATTTGAAACAGATCTTTGGAGAAATAATTATACAAAAACCTAGTCGTTCTCAATTTGTAAAAGTTTTAAAAGATATGCGATATGTTTCTTCTTTACCCTTATGTCTTGGAAATGCTTCTTGTCCACCAAAATTGGATAATTACTGTAGCTTCCTCTCTGAAACCGGTTGCTCCACCATTTTGGAACCAGAATTTCCTCTGCTTCAGAAATGCCATCGCCGAACATTTTTCTTAGCACCGCCATTGCTTCTGCTTTAGTCTCCTCATCACCCTGTTCCTCTATCCGCTTCGATTCCTCGTCTGTGACTGTTACAACCAGGATGTTCGATCCTGGATATGCGTTTTCCATGTGCTGCAGCATAAATCATAATTCTATCAGTACTGGTAATAATAATAATACCAGTATGGGAACCTATTTGGCCATAATACTCACCTGCCAGAAAGTGTAATATCCACGTTTTTGATGAGCATAAAGAAAGAATTCTGTACCATACCCCGTGGGCCAGAACTTTGTGGGAAATTTCAGGAATATTTTCGTGTAAGTTCTAATATCGCAGTTGAAGAAAGTTTTTCTTTTCCAGCACTGCACACCAATCATATTAAATTCAATAACGTACATTATGCGCCCAAACAAGATCGTCAGAGGAATGAAAGAGAAAATCGTTCATCATAAACAGAGTTAGGTGGGCGAAGTATTTACAGGCAGAGGAGGGTTAAACTTGATAAGATCACTTTGAAGGACTCCCAGGCTAACAGACGAAATAGCATATTTGCCCATGTAAACTGATCCATCTTCTGTCTTAACCGAAACGCCATGATCTGTATATTGTATTTCTCTCACAACCTAAGACATCAAAAGTACAAACCTGTCAGAATACAACTCGAAAGTCTTTAATGTCGAGATTCGATGATCTGTCTGTCACAGCTTTTACCTTGTTCAATTTGAGTCGGTCATCCACCACATGTCCGTCGTCGGAATATTCCAGAAATTCTTCTGCCAATTTATGGACGATATATTCGTAACCTCGATCATCAGCGACCAGGAATTCCTGATCCCCAAATTCTGTGAATGTCGGGATGGGCTCTACTTCTGCATTCATATTAATAATCAGTAATCCCTAACGATTGCAATGTATATATGTAAACTACCAAAATGAGGATTATGGAAATCATACCTGCCATCTCAAAGTCATGCAAAATATAATCTATTGCCAATTCCAAAGGCGTTGATGGAACGCTGAAGCAATACATAAACATGAAATTGCATTAGAGGCTGCGAATTTATCAGAAATATATGAATTCTTCAATCAGGCTCTGATTACTTACAATTCGTCAGATTTCAATTCTTCCAATGACGAAACGGAACTACCCACTGTCTTCCCATCGACCGTGGTGGAAGCAGCTTCAATGGCCAACGCACGATTAGCAGAATCTACTGCCAAGTCATAAGAAGCTGCTGCAACAGATCCAGGGACTCGAGCACCGCTGTCATACATGCATAGCTCTTGAATTAAATTAAATGACTGTTTATACGACTGGTGCATCATGATCAGAGCGAGACATACAGGAAATTAATTTGGGTTAATACCTCGGGTCATATATGTTGAATGCCGCATTGCTATAGTCAGAATAGCAGGTGCGGAGGCTGTGCTTGTTGGCAAGTTCCCAGATGGGATTCACGT
>JASDQU010010038.1:137607-172870 GCA_032191745.1 Picea mariana | reverse complement strand
GGCACAAAAATTGAGGTAACTGCTACAATTAATTTCTAAGTGTATTTCCGTACAGTCCGTACAATTTGGCATGAGTTTTTAGGGCCGTACAGCACGATTTTCAAGGAGCTGTTCATGCTGGGTTTTTCGTATAGTCTTAGCAGAGTTTTGGCATGAATTTTGAGACAGTACATACAACATTAATTGTTGGTACAACCATACAGTTGTACGGATTTCTGGAACAGAAATCGAGGAGCATTTTCCAGGACTGTTCAGAAGGATTTTTTTGCGAAAGAAAGTCTAGATAAGTTTGTGTAAATTTCTGAAGATGAATATGCTGCAAAAGAAATTTCTCAGAAGATCAATAATAATAATAAACCCTCTCTCACTGGTTTTCCTCTTGTGGGTTTTTCCAAGGTCAAAGTTAGACCAAAAATCTATGTCTATAAGTTTTTTGAGTTTTTCATACTGCTGATATTTTATTTCTATGTTGAAAACGATGTTCAGAATCCTCATGTTTCAGTTCTAAAGTTTATTTTCTGCTAATTTTTTATATGCTGAAACTGTGTTGAAACTGGGTTTGGGCATTTAACTTTGGCTGAAAAATCAGCGAGACTGAAACTAGGTTGGGGTCTGAAATTTTAACAAACTTAAAATTAGGACTAGCACTTCAAATTTGATCAATGGTCACTTCTATTAGTTGTTGGATTATTGGGGGATCCTTGCATTGTGTGAACAATGCCTCTTTACCCTTTTTCCACATTGATGACTTTCCCTAATTGGCTCACAACTTATTAATCTAATAGATAAAGGAAAGAGGAATTCCATTATTGGATTTAGATCCCTCCTTCATGAGTTTTGAAATATTTATTTTGTTACCAATATTTTTTCAAATGTCATGTGTCAAATCCATGTTGATCAGAGAAGTAATTACACATGTCTCTTATACTTAGTTGTAGAAAGTGCCTCTCAGTGCAATAAACATGCACAAAATGGACATGTAGATCATAAAATCCTCACTCCTCTATTTTACATATTGATCATTACTCTTTTCTAGATAACTTTATTCTTCTTATTTCTAGCAAAATTGACATCTATCATACTTTAACTCTTGAATATTTTGAAAATTCCTTTTGATTCCCCATTTCTTGTGCCTCATAATAAGCCCAAAATCTATGAGACATATTATTTTCAACCTTAAATTCTTGGAGAAATATTCTTGATTTATGGAGAAGGTAATGAGATTGTTGGTATCATGATATGTATGCATTAGAGATTATTCTCTAACATCCACTCTCTCAAGAATTTTTGCATCGTTAAGAGATAAATTGAATAATCAATGTCCTCAATAAGAATAATGTAGTTGGTGGTTGTGATCAATAATTTCCTCTTTCTATGTTATTTAATGGATCTTGGGACTTTGGGAATCATAAACATCTTACACTTGGTGCTCTTGATAAAACAATTTGTCTTTCTATGTGATTTAATGGATCTCAAGATTCTATGAATCGTAGACATCTTAGCCTAAATAATTATTCATGGGTGCAATCATCCTAAATATACATATCCTTGGAGGCATTTAAATGTAGTATGATTTCTTCCATGCGCTTATATTCCTTCAATACAATTCTTTCCCATTGGAAAATGTCTCATGCTCTCTAACATTTTCATCTTTCCTAATGGGATATACGATTAACATGCTAAGTGTCCCTGGCAGTTTAAAGGGAACTTACTTAATGGTTCAGTAGGTTTTATGATATGTTCAATGCATGAATCCAAAAGATTGTTCTTTTCCATCATATGTATAGACAAAAAAAATCCTCTCATATATGGGTGTCCACACAAGTGTCCAATTATTCCATTATGTCAAAATCTTTATATTTTTTATTTTTAACACTTTGAAATTCTTTTAAAGAAGAAAAGTGTGGTGCATTTTATGAAACTTTATTTATTTTTAAATATTTCAAACCTTTATGATATTTAATAATACAATGGACAATGTATTATTTATCACTAAAATTCTAACAAATTTATGAGTAGCATGTTTGAATTTTATATTTTAAAATTTAATTTATAAAAAAATCAATATTATTGAAATTACAATTTATTTATGTCTTGGTTTGTTAATTTTTAACATTAATGAAATTGGAAGGGGATATATTATTTCACACTTGCTAAGAATTGTGCACTTATTTTAATATTTCCAATTAATGTATGACTAATTTTGCAAATTTTCATTGTGGAAGGGTTTTATGAATGTATATACCATTCAATTTAAAATTAGGACTAGTACTTCAAATTTGATCAATGGTTACATCTATTAGTTCCTGGATTATTGGGGGATCCTTGCATTGTGTCAACAATGCCTCTTTACCCTTTTTCCCTATTGACGAATTCCCCTAATTGGCTCCTAACTTATTAATCTTTTAGATAAAGGAAAGAGGAATTCCATTATTGGCTTTAGATCCCTCCTTAATGACTTTTGAACAATAAGTTACCAATCCTCAACTCAAATATATTCTTGAATGAGAAGTCATTGAAAACTAGTAATTCAAGTAATGGTTCTTTGTGTCCAACTCTCTCATATGCTCTATTATTTTCTTATGGTGATCCAAAATGGATCTACATAGTTACTATATTACTTTATTGATGCTATTAAATGGGGAAGATATATTCTTGTATATACAAGGGTCGATTTGGTTTAGATGTTGAAAACTATACCATTGGCCTCAAGGGAAATTATCTCAAAGTCCTAATTGAATACTATGGGTCAATATATTTCCAATAGTTCTTCATTTTTTAAAAATAGATTTTATGCATGGAAATTATTCCCTCAACAATTCAATGATATAATTATTCCTTTTGGGTTTACATGGAAGTCATGTTAACTCATCACAATTCATTGTTATTCAACCATGTGGAGATATTAACCATTAGGAATTGATTATCTACTTTTAGAGGCATTAGGAATATTTCAAAAGGGTTTTAAAGCACTAAAGCTAACCATAATTCTAGATATTAGAAACCTATCTAAAGGAGGGGAAAGGGTTCACTAAATTTTGATTTCTTTCATTGTTCCATAGTATGATAAATTAGTGTGGAGGAGATATCAGAAGTGCAACGTGAGATGAATAATCTTAGATAAATGTAGAAAACAATAATTTCTTAGATATTTGAAACAAACTTGGACCTATTGTTGGAAGCCAATTCACTTTTTTTATTATCCTATAAGCTGCCTACACCTATGTCTTGCGAACATCAAGTTTTCATTGCATTTTTCAAATAGACGACACTTTCATTTCTTGCGACATTTACACATTTGTCTTCGTTAAGTTTTCACGACTGTAAGCATGAAAACTTATCCTTTCGAAGTTGTTTTTCAATCATTATCTGAACTGTGGTTATTTATTTTTTCATTATGCCTATTGCGCTTATCTTTTATTGATCATTACACAACTGGCAATATCCTTTGATCAGTTCACATACTTCGATTGATTGTATAACTTGATTTTATTGAGATTGTAAGGCATTGAGCATTTGGATTTACACTTTTTATGACTTGCCTGATCATTGATTCTATGAAAATGCATAAGGGTTAGGATTAAGTTTTTATATATTTATAATATAATCCTTATGTTAATCTTTTCATAACTTATTGGCTTGTCAAATATATGAATATCATTTTGGCACCTTGGTTAAACTTTGTTTATATGAATCAATACATTGGCGCATAGTTGATTTTGGGTTTTGATTTATACGTCGGATGTTTTAAATATTATGGTATAACATTTGCGCGCGTTGGTGATAAACATTTGATTTCATTGGTTGTACACATGACTTAATGGTTGAACTATTATTATGGAGTAAACAGCTATGAAATTTGGCAGTTGTACTCGGATAATGAATATTATGCATGGCAGACTCCACCACCTTCGCATGCGCACATTTATGCTTACCCCTTTTGGCTCGATTCATTGTTGTTGGTTTGGGTAGCTCTGTTACTGTGTGTTGGTGAATTCAAACCCTTCCCTTACCATGTATTCAGTCYCATGGCACCAGTCGTGCGAGTTGAACACAATGGCAACCAGGCCCTGTTGATGTTTGACAATGCTCGCCAAGATTTGKCAGACAATGGATGGCTTACCTTCATGAAACATTTTGAGGGTTTTAACCTTTGCGTAGCTCGACAGTTTKCCATGACCTTCGATGGMTGTCGAGCCAAGGTAGGCGATATACAGTTAGAGATTGATGAACAGTTTATCAGCTCAGCCATGGGGTTACCTACTTCGGGACAGCGYTGGTTTAAGAATTGCAAGGTCGACGGAGTGTCGTGGACATTGTTGTTTCAATTGTGCAAAATCACCTCCTGTGATAGAGGTATGCTCGTAACTATGCTTAAACAATGATGGCACGATTTATTAATGATAATCAAGCAGTTTCTGACTAGTGAAGGTCGATATGGGCTTGTGTTCCTCTACCACCTGCGTCTATTGATGATTTTTATAGGGTATCCTCTAAACATGCCATTCTATTTTCATCGAAGCCTATATAAAATGTCCAAAAAGTATAAAAGGCACAAGGCTAACAATAGCCTGTTTCATCATGGGCTTATTAAGATTATCGTGGTTTATCAGCTGAGTTTTCTTAGTGACAGTTAGAAGGCCTTCATCGCCCGCAATGGCTTTGAGTACATCGACCCTATACAGGTTGATAAACCTGTGGTAACTGAGACTAAGGCTGAACTGTCTCTACCCTTACACCTCCTACTGCCTAAACCCTCGACCGACCCCCCTATCGACTTACCCAACACTGTAGCTAAGAGTGCAGGAGCCATTACAAAGCCTATGAGCAAAAATCTCAAGGAAAACCTTACTGCAAACGCCAAAGGGAAAAGGAATGCACGATTGATTTCACGGATGGCAAGGAACAAGCCAAAACCCCCTGTTGAGCCAAACCCTATCGTTTTGAGTGATGACTCTTATTCAGAAGTTGAGAATTTCTTGGCTAGCGAATATCCCTACTCGCAAGGTTTGTGCGTTGAAACCTCATATGATTTTGTATCAAACCTACCCCCCTGCCTAAAGGACGACCCTAACTACCTAGGCATTAAGTTGCCTTATGAAACCCTCGGCCATTTGCCCAAACCCTCGCCTGCTCTGTCTAAACCCACATAGTCACCCTGTGACCAATGCAATTTATGATTAGAGCGATATTTTATTGATGTTCCTATACTCCAGTCAAGGATTCAATCTTTGGAAGACCATATTGCACTGTTAACCAGTCAAAAGGCCATGCTCCAAGCAGTGGATAAGAAACAAAAGACAACCGGCTCCATCCTGTTTAAAAACGTGGAATCAGCCACGGCTGTTGTAAATTCCAAGATGGTATAAGAAAGCAGCCTCGTCGCTACACAGGTATGGTTTTGACATCGTTTTGTTTTGTAAATAATCTAGGTTGTTATAATGTTTTCAATTCAGTTTTTAAACAGTTCTGTTCATATCGTGAATGGCTCTGTTATATTGTGTGCATTCTATATATAGATTTGCTTTGAATAAAAATAAATTTCGATTCAATATACGATCCGATTACTCCCAGTATAGAAATCAATAGATTTTGATTGGATTTGAGTGATCTTTGCTTGAATTTGATTGATTGGCTTGCCTCGTTAAGGTGACAAAATTAATAGTTTTCTTTCAAATGAATTGGTTTGTATCTGATTTGAAAAGGAAATTTTTCATATTCAGTTTCGAACATAATCATGTTCGGATTTGGTTCTGTTATGATCCATATGCTATGGTTAGTAAATGATTTGATCGAGTTTGATTGTTATGATTTTGCTCGGATTCGATTTCATTATCATTGGTATGCTATGACTGGTAAATGTTTTAGGGAAGATACTTGTTACGATGTTGTGTCGTGTGATGTTCTATCTTTGACTGTTTCCAAGTTAAGGATAATGACTCTGTCTCTTTGATGAAAACATTACGCTCAAATATCATTCGCGCTCGAATCGGGAATGAATCCAAATCATAACAACTATGTGAAAATCTTAGCTAAATCGATTCRCTCTTATTCTAATTTAGCAAGTTTGTCCTATGAGTTGAGTTCAGATTATAATTGATTCTCTGTATTTTAAATTTGTGAAATGAATTGGTCAAACCCTGATATGATTCATTTGATTGAAACGATTGTGATCAAAATTAATCGATCCTGTTTGCTTACTGTGMAATGATCAACGATCGAAATCTATAACAAACCCTGTTTGATCAATCATGTTATGATTTTTTTATGAGTCAATTATCATTTGGATTCGTTCATAGCCTAAATTGCTTGCCATACAGTTATAGTGATAATCCTGTTCGATTCACAAGTGTAACGATGTGATTACGATTTGTTTTATTTTCAATTGAATATCGAAACGATTTCATAACAGATGGATTTGATTTGTTGGGAAACGATTTCATAACAGATGGATTTGATTTGTTGGGAAACAATTACGATTCTGTTACATATGATTTCATTTACCTGACTCATGACTATAATCGAAACAGAGTATTTCTATCTCTGTACTCGGTTAAATGATGTATATCATGTTTGACTTCACAATGGAATAATGGTTTCAATTTATGATTTGTTCTCAAGTAATTAGTGGATGCCAATTCAATGGAAATTCTTAAAAGATTTGATTTAATTTCAATTCTGATTCTATATCTTATTTTAGACTAGCTACAGAATCAGATGATTCTGTAGCTAAGTCTGTAGAATTAGATTTTTATTGTTTTATTAATAAAATATCTCTCTAACTTGTCTATTTCTGACCTGTTTCAGGTGAATTCGAAATTGCAAGGGATTTCATGGATAGTTTAGAGGATATTTGGATGTTTTAGTTTCATTTTAATTTCCTAGTTTAGACAACTTGGGAATATCTTCCCAGATTATGTAAACAGTTTGATAACTTCCATAGGGAGGTTTTACCCTGTGGAAAAACTTATAAATACTTATTATTTTTGTAATAACACCATCCTCATTGGTGGGAGAACAAGGATATCGAATTTTAATACAGACCGATACAGAAATTGATGTTCTGCTACAGCTTTAACTTTTCATAATATCAATATTTTGTTTCATGTTTATGTGTATCAATTTGCATTTGGTTAATGACTACTTTAGCTATCTTAGTCTTTTGAAAATGATATGATTTAATCCATATAATCCATATCTGATTTCTTCTAGTATTTAACAACATAGAAATTACTTGATTCAGTTTGTGAATGACAGATTTCTCTTCTTCATCAATTGAATCATTAAGTATAAGTTTTTGCATAACAGGTTTACCTAATTGTAGAGATTTATAAATCATATAATTGTTATGATTTTTTTTTTATGTCTTGTTTGTCCTATAAACAACTCAAAGAGCATTGCAGCTATCGTTTACGAGAAGCTTCTAGATTATCCGGTGCGAGTTTCCTTCCTCTAACCAGCTTCAAAGTCATCATACACAGGACAAATCTGAAGCATTTCCAGGTCTGTTTGTTGTTTATTTGTTTAGTATATTTGTTAGTATTTTAGTTAGATATATGTGTAGTTAGTATATTAGATCGTTTAATTTCAGTAATTTTTATTTCTTGTTCACAAAATCAAAAAATCAACAAAAATATCTTTCTCTTTCTTAGGGCAGAAAGCAAATGAGGTTTCCAGGTTTTATTTAAATCTGTATTTTGTAGATATTGTATATTTTGTAAATAAGTAATATTTCCGTTAGTAGTTTGTATATATAGAAATAGAAGATTAGTTAGTTTGTTTAATAGTTAGTTTTAATTGGATTAGTTAAATTAGTTCATATTAATTATTGTTAGTTAGTTTAGTTTGTTTTATTTAGTTTTAGTTAATTTAGTTTTAATTAGTTTAGTTTTAGTTAGATTAGTTAGTTTAGATTAGTTTTCTCTTTGGTTTTCCTAGGACCTTAGATCGGCTAACGGAGTCGCTAAAACCGTCAGGGTGGCTCATTCCAAACGGCTTGGGTTATTAGACAACCCCAGATTAGTTCCACTCTCTCAGTTGATGGACGGTCAATTTCGCCCGTCAACACCTATACAGTCTGAGTGGGCCTAATGGTTAAGAACATGTGTTTCTTCTTAAGAGGTCACATGTTCAAATCCAGAGGGGGGTAGGGTATGTATACCTTCGTAGACTTTACCAGTCAAATCGCTGGGTGGAGGGGGGTCCCTTGTCCCAAAAAAAAGGGGGTCTCATACACCAATTTGGTGTGCTAGCTTGGCCGTGACCTTAAAAATAGATTATTATTATTATTATTATGTATTTTAATCTCCATTTTATAGAAGAAGAAAGTCAAAATTCTTCATTTGTTGATGGGTTTTCCCACATTGGATTTCCCAAGGTAAATGTAACATCCAAGGTAAATGTCATGTTACATTGTGTGAATTTTCTAGTATGGTTCTACTTTTATGTCATGATAGCTAACTAGTATCAATGGTGTGCTTTTCAATTTTGTTAAATCATTGAAAACAATAAAAGATAGTTACATTCTCAAGCATAGGTTCATTGTAGTATCTATAAGTTTTAGATATATTTTAGTGAGATGACCATTTCAATATCTAATGAGGTTTATATAGAATATCGGTATCAAAATGGTTTTATTTGGTCATTTATAAGGTTTTAGCATCATATATTCTTACCTAGCTCAAAAAGTATAAATGTGAGCAAGCATTATACATTGTGGATCCGTAATTGGCATGTTATATAGGTAGTCAAAATCCTTGGAAATGGTGGACACACATATTTAAAGATCCATTAATAAATGGGATTTGTGTGGTTAGATGATATTCCCAAGAGTATGGATTTACTCATGGCTACTTTTGAGGAAAAAACAACTCATTTTAAGATAAAGCAAAATAGTGTCATGAGAAACCCAAAGACAATAAGGATCTAAGGGAATAAAAGGAACAAATTAAGCTAGAAAATGGGAACACTAGTAACCAATGTTATTAGTTCTTGTTTAAATTTTCAAGAAAAGGTCAATATCAATCCCTACTAAATTGAGTCATGTTGGAACAATCATAAATAGTAGAATTGAAAAAATAGATTCCAAGAGTAGTGGTGGTGTCAATAGAAATTGTTATAACTTAATGAAAATGAGAAAACCTCTATGAGTAGATGATGTATACCAATCTAAGAGATCATTATATAGGTTTAGGTATAAACCTAAAACCCTAAATGTATGGGACCACATCCCATAACTTTCCATAACACATGGATCTATAAGATTAATGTGGACAATGTCAGCTCCATGTGGCCATTTTTTGGTCTATTTGGTCCACTTCTCAATCGAATCCCTTAATGGTTAACTCCCTCTTCATGATTGACTACATAGTCTAGAAAGGTTAGCTTACAATAAGAACCAATGGTTCTGACATCCCCCATTAAACAAAGCCTAAAGGAAAATAATATTATCATAAAATCAATTCCTTCTTAATTTGATTGGGACTACAAAAGATAACACCAAAAAATGTTGATATGGAAAAGAATTCTATTCCTATTAAATAGGAGGTGTGAGCACGAGTTGTTTCTTAGCCAAAGGGTTTAGGAAAATGTTTCACATAAAAAACTAAGTCATTTTCAATAATAGTTTCAAATTTTGGAACATTATGATCAACCAAATATTCTATCATCTTAAACAAATCATAAGTAGTTGGTTTCCTTTCCTGCATCTTAGTTGGATGAATTTCACCTATAATAAATGAGACTCTTCTAGTACTCATCAAGCCACTTCTACTTTCCAATGAATTCTCATTATATCCAAGGATTTCTCTAGGAAATATCATGTCATGAATAATGAGAACGAAAATACCCCACCCACTCTTCCCATGTCCTCCTTCATTATACCCCATATTTCTCAACAATCATGACCTAATACTTGTAGTATGACTTTTAAATCTAGGAGAAAACACAATATTAGTATCCATAAAGGAATGAGAAGGTGCTAAAACATCAAAACCATCCTAATTACAATCAATATGGATACCAAAAACATTAGAATAAGGAGTTTGAGATACACCATCAATCATCTTAGCATTATACTTATTCATTCAACTGACTTCATTTCCAAGACCTTGTTTGCAATCTTACAATCCCTAAATTGTCTCATCTTTGTTACTCATTTGTAGTAATAAAATATCATAATACTTCTTTAAATCTTGGTATTCATCAAATAACTAGAAATTACCTTCTCGAAGGGAAGAAACTTCTTCATGAATTTCACTAGCATAGTCCTATAATAAGGCAACCACATTCTCTAGCTAGGTATTAGTTGTCCCTAGTTGTTTACATTTCTCCTTCAAAAATCCATTCTCTATCAAAAACTAAGAAACAATAATATGAAAGGAAACTAATTTTCTATGAACATGATCATGATTTCACCACATCTTTTTCAAAACCAAATCAAACCTACATATTTTTAAATAGGATTTAAACTTTGTGAGTCACTATCACAATCTACTAGTCAATTTTTGACTAGGTAAAATAAACATGGTCCAAGTTTACTATATCAACAAAAATGTAATAGGTTTCCCAAGGAGAGAGATCCTTGGTCTCTATATCAACAACTATAAACAATACATAACTCAACAATAATGAGCAACATTCTACTTTTAAATCTTACACAACCAACATATATACAATACAAATGTATTTTTTCTTATTGATAATGCAACCAAAATAGAGTTCAGGTCTATTTTACAATAACGAAATTACATGAAATCCATCTTATAAAATTAATTGAATAATACAAAGCACTAAAAAGTGTTGTCTCCAATGCTTTAAATTTCAAAACAATGATATATCTTCCACATTATTATTACAAACATCTAGATTTCCAAACAAGAGAACAATTCTCCATGAATTTGAATCTCATTCATTCTACTTCAACCCAGATGCTATAGATAATATTTAAATGATCAAAGTAAACATGTAATTTACCATACAAATCATACTACTTCCTTGAGAGTTGTTACACTACTATAAGTTAATGCTACTACTAATTGATATTAGTTGTTGACTAGAACTCCTCTACATATAGATGAAATCATCAAAGGTTGTCTTCCAAGAAGAAATCATCAGTCGATTGACACAACTCAAGTAATTATGTTGTAATTCTATGATAGGTTTGAGATCATGATCCTTTATCCAATATATGTGGCCTTATAAACACCCCAAGTATGCAAGAAATATATTTCCTCGATATATTGGTTCTTCACACAACTTCCAACAAATATTTAGTTAACTAATCCATGCAAAGAATTAACTTATATACTTTGCATCATATTATTCTTATCCTCAATAAAATATATGAGTTCCAATGTAGTAAGCAACACAAAACTAATCTAGTATACTTTTGGTTAGTTAGTGAAATACTACTCGATCTCTTCTTGGTCAATTTGTCCTCCACACGACTAGTCAATCAAAACACCCATAGAATCAATGGTCCAACCAATTTTCCATTCTATATTTTAATTCTATTTTGTGGATCAGGACTTGACTAATAACTTGAATACAACACCCACACACAAATGTAAAAGTATGGCCACCACTCCATTGATGCATACACATAGTTAAATTATTATAGGTTTCACCATGAAAAAGAGGCAAGTTGATGCTATAAATCACCTTTAATTTCCTTGTTTACACTCGTTTATTAATCCTATATCATTATTATTCTAGGACCCATGGCTAGAACTCGTATTCACGGCTTCACGACACAACCAACAACTAGTATACTAGTATATCAATACCACCATAATAGATTTATGAGTAAATAATCAACAATAACTTGACCAATGTGAAATTAGAAAAGTATCCATATTTTGTATGCAAAGATTCACTCTAAATCTACCAAAATTGGGTAGGAAATGGTTGCACRCAACTCACAATATCAAATTGTCACATGCTAGTGGGTGGTTGATGCATATTATTAGATTTTCATTTAGGTTTAGTTGATCACCACTTTAGGTAAGTTGATGGAATCATAAATACTTTAGGRTTTTACAAACACACTTATATCATGGATTCAAATTTCATGCTTTTATAGAGTGTTCCCTAGCCGACAAGACATATTCATTGACCACATTCAACAATTTGAAATCAATGGGTATATCAAAACCATGGAATAATCTGTTAAGAACCATATACCAAAATAACATAAAAAAAACCTCTTAATAAGTACTCAATGCCTCAAAAAAGAGAATTTTAGATAATAAGACTCTTCGAGGGGGAAACCTCATTATACACCACATAAATTTACACATACAAGATGATTCCAAATGAAAATGCCTCCTTGGTATATATAYGAGACTAGGAGGTACAATTACAACTAATGGACCAAAGATGACATAAATAAAATGACAATAGTAATGTAATATGCCACAATTAAGGGGTAATGTGCCACTATTTAGGGATTAACATGCCCCTCCCCTTCACGCAAGTGTTTTCCACAATGCTTGAGTAATTATGGATGATTCTGTATAAAATACTCATCTTCCCAAGTGGAATCTTCAGCATGTAGTTTCCTCCACTTAATGAGTTGCTCTGAAATGGATCTATTCCTCGGCTAGCGAATTCTTGTGTTAGTGATAGCTTCAGGATGCAATATGATTTTTACCTCCTCATCAAGTTCTATAAATATAGTTTGAAGTGGGATATTGTCACCTATAACCTTCTTTAAGCATGGAACATGGAAAACTAGGTGTACTTGCGAAGATATAAGCAACTCCAATTTGTATACTAGAGTACCAATATTTTGCAACACCTTCTAAGGACCATAGTACTTTGGTGATAATTTATTATTCTTCTTAGCTTACTTGAGGGAAATCCGTTTGCATGGTTGTAGTCTTAAAAATACCCAATCCCTTACTTCAAAACTTCTTTCACTACGATGTTGATCTTCTTGTCCTTTCATGTGATTCTATTCCATGGTCAGGTTGTACTTTAAGAGTTGGAGGAGTTGTTTTTGATGCTCGATGTGATATTCCACTACTTGAACCTTAGATTTTTATTTTAGAGAAGAAGTGATGAAAGATGGATGATATCCATAGAGTTCCATAAATAGTGTCATTTTTGTTGCAATATGAAAGGAAGTGTTATACCACCATTCTGCCAAGGGTAACCACTTGAACCATTGTGTTTGTTTATGATCTACAAAGCAACGAAGGTATCCTTTCAGACATTTCTTCACTATATCGATTTTTTCATCAGATTGAGGATGATAAGATGAGCTATGAGCCAATTGAGTACTCAAACAAGAAAATAATTTTGTCCAAAAATGTCTAGTGAATATGGGATCTTCGTCACTTACAATAATATTTGGGATTCCATGTAGCTTTGGAATTGTCTCCATGAATGTGGTGGAAATTGTACTAGCTTTGAAAGGATGAGAGAGTGCATAAAAGTGTGCATATTGGTTAGTCTATCAACAATCACCATGATGACACTCTTTCCTTCATAATTCAATAACCCTGTGATGAAATCCATGGAAACCTCCTCCCAACACTGACTTGGGATGTATAATGGTTGTAAATATATGGGGCCTTAATGTAATTTTAACCATTTTTCGGACTAGATGGACTAATTATGAAAAAGGAATAATCTAGTCAACCTTGGTTGGAAGATTTATCCCTTGTATTTTTTTATAATTTTGAGGCTTGGAGGACTAATTTACGAAAAATAACACCCTTGGAGTCTTCTTTAATACCTTTTTAGACTCTCTAAACATAAAAATAATATCATGTTTACCTTCTTTGGGCTTGTAAAATTATACCTTGAATGACCCATATGGAATATATTGAATTGAACCCCTCCTTCTTCAGGTTCATCAAACATGTGATAAGGGAATCATCAAATATGAGATACACTAAGCATATGCTATCCTCCTCAAGCTTGTTAAAAAATGAATAGGTACTCTCCAATCATGGTGGGGGGTGGGGAATTGAAGGAATTGGGTTGTAGTGTCCCCAAGACCGAGTCTTTGTAAATCTGGTTTATGAAATGAATTGTAAATATGTGTTGTAGGCTGGAGAGCCAAGTTTGTATAAGCTTGTGGGCTTATGTGATTGTTAGGCCAGAGAGCCTAAGGGTTGTAGGCCAAGGGCCTAATTTTGTATMTGTATGTATGCAGCACATTAGTAAAATATAGACACCGCCACGTGCATACCGACCATGATGAATGAGTGATGGGGGACTGAGCTTCCACAGAGTGGGCAAGGAATTAGGGGTAGGAAGGTGGGAAGAGGGGCTAAGTGTTGAGCCTAGGGGCTTAAGTCCTTGGGAATAATATTTTATTATTATTCCAAAAAKCCACATGAATTATGTGAATGTGATGTTTTATCCTAAGTTCTCGGGGAAGGACGAGGGACTTCCAAATGGGAAGGAATGAATGTTGATGGAACGCATGCAGTCCCATGGGTGACAASTGTCAACCCTGGTGCATGCAAACAAAACAGCCAAGATGAKCCATGAGATGGGTTTCTCACCCATTCCACCCRATTGCCTTAGTGTGTATGGAGCTCTGAGCAGTATGACCAACCCGAGCTTTGCAGAGAACCCTCGTTCTTCCCTATGAGCTGAAAAGCCCATGTTTGGCTCTGAAAAATCGTGTATATCCTCTGTTTTGAAAGCCAAGAAGCCTATGTTCGTTTCTGAAAGGTCATTTTTTTCCCTCTCCATTCTGAGTCGTGGAACCTGTGTCATTCCCTGCATGGATTATTTGTTACATGTTCTCGAGAACCAACACTATGAGACCTTGCGCCATTGCTAAGCTTGTTTGGGAAACCCGTGTTTGCTTTACCGGTTGGCTATGGTGGCCATGCAGAGATGGACTACGTGTAGCTTGCTGGCCAGTGCAAGTTGTGATTGAGCCTGTGTATGACCTCTCTCCAGGTGAGGGAGGTGACTGTTGTTGGAAGAGGCAGGTTGTCAGGCCTGTGAGCAATTCTCTCCGAGTRAGAGAGTTTGTTGGGAAGTGGTTTCTTCCAGAGAGTGTCTAGCACCAGCTTTGGGCTCTGAGACTTCCTAATCCGGCCTATTTCCAAGACCCAAAGAGGGAGGTTAACACTGATGGACTGTGCTTGTGAAGGTGTATACTCTCGAGCAGAACAGGCATGTGGGAAATGAGAGTTTGGTAGTAGTGGGCGTAATATGGCATCTTGGGAAGAATCCTTCCAGTTTTTCTGTGTTGTTTTCCCTGTAACCTCAGCCTAGCCTAGGATTCCTTGCCTTGGGGTGGAGCTTAGTCCTAGCTCAGGGGTGACCCACTGCTGAGCTAATGAGCAGTGCGGTCTAAGGCTGGGAGGCTCGTGGAAGGCCTGCACGTGGTTGGTGGAATCTACTATTGTTTCAAAGATAAGTATCGGATGATGTTTATTCATGTATTTCGCTGTGTATATCAATTTAATGTTATTACTATTGATTGCTGATTATAGCAGCAGATCTTATGTTTACTCTGAGTTTAATTGAATTTCTTGATTAAATGCATGTTATTACTATAATGCTGGTATAAGCTATGTACAAAGTGGTGTTATATTTTTATTTAAGAGCGATTAAGCCTTGGTAACTGAAAAGTGGTGCTACATGGGTCAAGTTTTGGAAATCATTATGGCAGTTGCTTGTTGTCGCCTTTGAACATGGAACCTATTTTCATCTCATATTATAGTTGGGAAATATGATTGTCTCTGATTCATACCAATCCTATGAGTCCTCACACTCCTTCAGCTCACCTGAAGAGTGCCCCGGTGGTCGTCGCACTACATTTTGGTCTATCTCTCATTTAAGTCATTACTACGAAGTAATTTTTCATGCCTCACAATGTTCAAGGTAAGTTTCACTTCAAACCAGCCACTTTACAATATTACCATATTTCATCCTCATGTTAGTACATACCCATTTGATATATCATCTTACATCACTTTCCTGTGTCATTTTCATGTCGATGATGGGGGAAACATCATGGCCCTCCTTCGACAAGTATGTTCATATAGACTCCAACACATTATCCAAGAATTAGGCTTCGAAACCAGTTAGTACCTTGGAACCTGCATGCCTCAATGGTAGGTATCATCACTCTCGACTGTAGGTTTACATCATTGGCCTTTAATAGAATGATTCCATGAATTTTCTACTTCATCTCATTTATTCATGTTCGCTGGAATGTACTAGGGTACCTTGGGAACCATTAACATCATTGGTGATTTCCCTTGCACTTGTTAATGGTATACATCAATGAATGGTAATCAATTGGTTTCTACCATGTTCAACATCAACACATATATTCACATGGATAGAATCATACTACAATGGGATTGGGACAAAGACCCTGGGAACACAACTTTGTTATGCGCCTTACCCAAGTTGCGATGGATATTTCTTGAGTAATTGGAATATTCTAGTATGGTCATCATGCTCACAATCTCACTGATATATATGTTGTCACATATATCCACTTTGTATTGGTCTGTGGCTATGTTTTGTCATATCGTAGCTCCATTGTGCATTCTTTCATGGCTATGACCTGATTGAGTCATGAAGATATGGATGCACATTATATATTTGGTGGACATATCCTTAGTCATTGATTTCATGGATCTGCAGTGTATTGGTCGATGGCCATGCATTGAGTCAGTTTATTTCGAGCATGGGTATGCCTAGCTCAGGGATGATACATACATATTTTTTTTTTTTTTTTGTAGCTTCCTTCGAATTCTCCTATTCCAACACCCTCACATGCATATTTTTGTAAAGTGTTTCAGCCATCATATTTTCATCTGACCTCGTACATTAGGGGGCATCTTTTACACACCAAATTCCCACACTACTAAGTGTCGTTCTTATGTATCACATTCTACTAAGTTTCATAAGTGTCATATGCACCTTATCAAGTGTCATATGCACCTTATCAAGTGTCGTATGCACCTTATTAAGTGTCGCATGCACTTTATCAAGTGTCATATGCACCTTATAAAGTGTCGCATGCACTTTATTAAGTGTCACAAATTCATGACCATGTAGGAGTACTTGTTATGTTCCCTAGACAAGTTGGAACAAAAATATATTATTTTAAGGTTGAAATAACATATTTTTCCTTAAGGTTTTGTCCCTATTTAAGGATCATCTCCCCCTTTCCCATACACAAGGAGTCATGAAATATGGACTACCGATCCCCTAGAGTCTCTTAGGGAGTGATAGTTTCCCTGTACTCAGAGTTAAGGGAGCGATAAATAGGTTGCAACCATTACACCTTTTTTTAAGGGAAATATTCGGGGAGATATAAGTTTTTTGGGGTCAAGCATTCAAGCCATATATCTTTGCTCTATCTTAGGAATTAAATACCAACCTCATGAGATAAATCCTCAACCATTTTCCTAAGATATATCAAAGTTGTTGTACCTCAAACCACTACATAATGAGGGTCATGCTTGAGTGAAAATAGAAGAGAATTGAATAACATCGTACTTATGATCATGTGAGATACAAGGGGATTGAACTGAGAGCTTGGAGGAGTTGTTGCAACATCAACTTTGATTGTAAGTGATTCATTATTTCTTTCCATTAATGGATAACTTGTCCTATTCCTTTCATGTTTATGCATTTAAGTGTTTACATGTCTATTGTTGTGAAAATCATCATAGATAGATCTATTTTTACTTAACATTATAGTGTGGAAGAAAGGGATCCCATCTTGTTATTTTACATGTCTTTTCTCATTCTTAGGATCTTGGATATCAAGGTCAAAAGGTTGGAGAAGCGAGGACATACATCTTAAAAAGGTTTGCCATCCATTTCTCTCTTATGTCCTACTTGTTAAAATAGATCTAAAAGGAAGGTAGTTACCATGTGTTTCCCTTCTGTCTTGGATCAAAGAAGGGGTCTTGATCCAAGGAGGGTTTCACTTGTTCGTAAGGGGAATTCACCACAACAAAAGTTACTAACAAACAATAAGTTTTCTCATTGGATAGTCATGCCCCAATATTTCTACCTTGAATTTACTACCCCCAAAATAATAATGTTTTGTACCTCATTGATTTCATCACTGACCTCCTAACAAGTGCAGTAGACTCACCTATTAATGATGCCCTTCCTTACAAGAATCTTCTTATTATATAATTTTATGGCCCATAGAATCAAAATGATGTCTTGATCTACATATTCACATACATAATTCCCCCCTATCTCTCTTAAAATGATTTTTGATTTTTTTTTCACTAATCTCCTCGTTGGAGACATTCTTTGTTGGCGAGGAATTGATAGTTTTTTTTTTAAGTTCCTAACTCATAAATAGGAATCCATATTAACTCTTGTAATATATATATATATATATATATATATATATATATATATATATATATATATATAATGGTCATTACTCAAAATATCCTCCATGTGAACTATTTTTGGTCTTTCATTTTTCATGAGTGCATTCATGTGTTTAAATGATGCGATAATTTCCTGATTTTTACCTCCAAAGCTCAAGTATCATTTTATCCTATACATCCCCTTATCATTTTTAGTTCTTTTTTCGAATGGAGGATCAATATTATGAAATTCCACTCTTTGATTAGTGGTTGTCACAAGTACAACATTGTGGATATTGACAACTTTTCCAAATGGGTTAAAGCAATGCACAACTTTGACAAAAAATCTCACATGGTTTCTTTCTTCCTTTTTAATCATGCTATCACTTTATTCAGTTTTCCTTAGGAACTAGTATCTTACCATGGCACACAATTTGAGAATGAATTCTTCCATGAGTTGGCTTCACAATTAGGCTTTGCACATGAGTTAACCACTCTATACTATCCTTAGGATAATGTTCAAGTTGAGATCATCATTAAAATCCTCAAAAACATGCTTCAAAGGATAGTGGTCAAACATAAAACCAATTGGCATCACATTCTATTCTCTATTTTATGGGCCTATCATATATTTTTTAATATCCGTATGGGTTTTATAGCCTTCCATCTTATTTATGGATTAGAGACAATTTTACACATAGAGTTGGAGATCCCCCATATCTAATTAGAAATCAAACTTATGCCTAACTCTATATACTTATATTAATGACTAGTTACCTTGGAAATTGTGGATGATGACCTATGTTCCACCTTACAAAGTAACAAGGCCATGAATAGGTTCTTCAAAGCCCATTATGACCACTAGGTCCACCCTCATTCCTTTCATAAAGGTGATCTACTCCTTACCTTTAACCTAACAAGATACAATTTAGGCCCCATGAAATTTGATTCAATATGGAAAGGCCCCTATATCATTGAACATTGTTTGATGAAAGGGGAATATGTAATTACTAATGAAGATGAAATACTTTTTCACTAGGATGTACTTGAAATAGATTTATTCCTAAACAAAAATATCAACACACCATTGATCATGTATAGTATGAAATTAATGTTTCCATTTTTTCATTTGTTTTTTTTTTATCTTATGACTTATAATTTCAATTCTCTAAATTATTTGTCTATATGATTCTATAGACCCCCTGTTATATTGGCTTTGTTAGTGGTGCAAGTTTCTAGGCCTAAAATCTTGTTTTAGCTATGTGGGTCATTTATGAACCATTGCATACATTACTTAACTCCATTGGTGTTTAGTTGGGCCTTGAAACAAACAGTCAAGTTGAACACAATGCCATGAATGATTTACTTGTTTATGCAATCTCCCTTCACATTATCCATATTCAGGTTCACCTCAATTCCTAGTTGTTCACTGCTTGGTTCAACAACATTTACTACATTCAAGAAATGAACCCTTTAAGTAAATGTTAATGGGTTATACTTGTATCTAAATAATTGGATACCATTACATTCATCCATTTTTTTATAAATCACAACACCTATGTAGATAACATAGAAAACTAGGTCCTAGACCAACACATTTCACATTAAATTACAAGTAAAAAAGAAAATTAAACCACATGTGCATATTCATTATCATTTGATTAAAAAAAACATGCCAAAAACATAAATCACACATTATTACAAGTGTGTAAACTAAGAAAAAACCAAATACATATCATCAAAAAAATAGAGTTTGTACATCACCACATGTCCATGTCTCCCAAAAATATACATATAAGTTTCCATTAAAAAATGGTATACATATTGATCACTATTACCAACATAACTCTAGGGTGTTGTATCATATATAGGCGTTGCAAGTGATATGGAGGTGGGGCTTCAATAGGTCCATTCTATGCTATATTTCATGCAATTTTTCCACCTCACCCTACTTGACATGGTACTTGGTTCCCCTCACTTGCTATCCTAGTGAATATGTTCATGAACAGATCCTACAACATCACCCAAGCCTCCCCTAGAATTTTCTCCATTAGGACCTCCAATATTTTCCAAACATCGTATACAAGTCTCTCCCTCCTAGGCCATGTCCCTACTGGTGATAGTTGTCATCCTGGATTTTCTCTTGTTAGCCTCACATGACCAAAATTTACAAAATAATAATGAATTCATAAGTATTAGTACTTTGAATGTGTATTAAGAAAAATATGATACTCACCCATCATTACCCATCCCTTCCTTAGAAAAAGTAGTAAGTATTGATCCACTCTAAAATATATCTTTGGATAAAGATGTTACTTCTGGATCACAAGTTTCTATTGTTAGGATTTGAAGATTCCTCTATGAACACCTACCCCAGTACCCCTTAATTGAGAGAAAACATAACTTGTGCTCTCTACATCATCCACATGTATTGCACCTCATTGTCCTTTCTAACATTATGTGTATTTATTGATGACACATTATAAAAAAATAATTAACATATCACTATGAAAAAAAAAAACTCCTCACCCATGCTCATGGTAGTTGGTCAACCTACCTAAAGAACATCCAATAAAATTTGAACTCATGTATATAAAGATCCAATAACCACTCTCTCCATGAGACGTATCCTCCCTATGGATATTGTGTGAGTCACATATGGAAAACAAACCTTGAGTACCATGTAGGACACTACTCTCATCCTCATATATGTGATCTCACTCATAGGGATCACTCCATCCATTTTTATCATACCATCACAATAGTGTGATGCTATGGGGGTCTCCATAATTTTTGTCTCTTGTAACTATGGTCTATGGTATGTCACCTTTCCTTGGGTTGATCTTCCCATCAAGGAGAAACTATTCATAGGATAAACTCCAACCACTTCTCTAAAATATCAAAATACTATTGGGATTCCACATCTGGATGATCCTCAACAATAACCCAGATCTAGTATGCATCAATGGGAATTGAAATAAATTTAGTAGCCCACACCACATGAGTATCCTATGAACTCACATGTATCTCCCCAATTTAGCAATGAACTCCTCATGCTCCCACTATCTCTTTCTAATTGGCATCCCTTGGCATGAAACAAGAGAACACATAATAACATTAGCATCATTTAAGATATCCATTCTCTATGAAACCATTGACATGAATTATATCTTGATAATCCCACTATTCACCTAAATATGCATCGCATAGTCATGCAATTTTATTGGGTAACTATGCATCACACAGTCACACAATTTTATCATGTGAGGCTTATAACCTTTGTTATGAAATGGCACAATTGTTCCACTAACATCTTATTTTTTCATGCACCTATGAATGACATGGTTGTGTGGAATTTTTATGCATCCTAGAATTCCTTAGATGCACCATGTTGTGACTATCAAAGGATAGATCCATGTTTTCACTTTTTTTTCCTTTGATTATTGTGTGGCCTAGGAAAACCCAAAATGGGGTTTTTTGTATGCCTAAAATCCAAAAAAAATAAAAATAAAGTGGATAAAATTGAAGGGGAGGATGCACAAACCAACCTAGAACTCATAAGATCAAGTTTCATAAGTGAAATATCTTGCTATTTTTTTCTGTATCTATTTATAATCCTTTGAACTTGAATATTATTTTTTTCTATCAAGAGCTCTATAGCTTCATTTTTCATGTCTTTTCTATTGTGAGTTTCATTTCCTTGAGAATTTTGATGTTGTGGTTATTGTTTTGTGTGAAATATTCTTATGAGAGCTATTCTTTCCTCCATGTTTTCCAAGGAGTTCTCTTCCCTATTTAGGTATACTTCATCAAACTATCATTTGGGCATCACATTTTTATCTATAGGTGTTTCATTTAACCTTTTTCCACCCTCTAAAGTTTATCCTAGGGTCTTCCCATCTCAACACGTTTTCTCACCACTCCAAGTTCCATTCTTGTGATTGTAAAGTGGCAACACACCACCTAACATGGGCTTTCCTTGTTAACATCCTTTACATTTTGGCAACCATTCCATTCACTTCCCTTTACTATCAAGAGTTTTTTTTATTCCATTATGTTCCAAGAGCCTCATGTTTATGATCTATAGATAGTGTGCCTATTACTTGTATGTCTCATTAAAATGAATGATTACTATGAAAGTAGAGCTATAAATCCTTTGCAGTCTTCAAGAAGCTAATTTTAAGCTTCCTGTGATCTATTTAAATTGGTTTCATTACTTGGTTTTTTCGTTCACTTAGTTTACTTTCTTATAATTCCAAGGCCCATCCCAATTAGGAATATCACTTCCCTCTAACTTTTTTATGCCACAAAATATTATACACTTATATTAATATGTACAAACCAAGCACACTATCTATGTTTTTACAAAGTAATGATACACACTACAATCTAATTATGCATACACAACTCTAAAAAAAAAATAACTCTACCCATTGAAAATGCATACATGTAAAAGTGTTCAAGGAAAATCCCATTTACAAACACAATTCAATAACCCATACACTATTTTAAACAAAAATTAGATGGTCATATGATATGGTTGATGGTGCAAATTAATACTCGTGGCCCTTGAGGGTGGATGTATGTCCATATAAATGCTAAATCCAACAATTCTATAAAACAAAAATAATGTTACAAGGAATTGAAATAATGGTTGAATGCTTGAAATTGAGTTGTAGGTTGTATTAATATGATTTAAATAGGCCACACATTGATTGTAGCAACTTTTTCAACAAGACGTAGAGGGAGTTGTGGGTAAAGAAGATTATATATATATTTTTTTCTTTTGATTTGCACAAACCACAATGAATAAATATTAATGTTGGATCTACCAAATAACACAGTGAACATGAATATTATTCATCCCAATGATCAAGTGAAATGATGATTGAGTTTTTAATTTTTCCCAACAATTCAAACATACAAAGATTAATGATGCGGATCATCAATTAGGGAAATCAATGCCTAGGAATTAACTTCAAACAAAATCCAAGTTTATAAATATGCGTACAAACTCTCACCAGCAATGCTAATGGAAAAGGAAAGAATAAAACATGTATTTCCAATGATGCAAATAAAAAGTCAATTGGAAAAGGAAATAATTGGCCAATAGCCCTAATTATTGCACCATTGATTTCATCTAGCTATTAAATGAAGCTATTAAATGAGTGGTCTAGAGTAGCCCATCCATTTTGGCTATTAAAATGACTTGGGTAGAGAGATACACAATTTTTTTGCAATTATGTCGAGTGATATACATACATGAATTCACTAAATGAAACAATTAAACTATTCATTAATAATCGAACAAAATTTAACACATCATAAGGCAATATAATTTTTACCATCAAACGCAAATGGGAAGACAAGCATTCAATGGGATTAGTCTCAATTTATGATGTTTTTGAGAATTATAATTTTTTTTTTTTTTTTTCTCTTTATGGAGNAAATGAAACAATTAAACTATTCATTAATAATCGAACAAAATTTAACACATCATAAGGCAATATAATTTTTACCATCAAACGCAAATGGGAAGACAAGCATTCAATGGGATTAGTCTCAATTTATGATGTTTTTGAGAATTATAATTTTTTTTTTTTTTTCTCTCTCTGGAGCATTAAGATTATAAACATGAAATTTTGTCTTATTTAATCCTTCTATTTTCTACCAAACAACCCCTTCTCTCAAGCTATATAGAATATATGGAATTACATTGTTGGGACAAGATATTAGGATAGGAATCCCCAACTCTAGTACCCCAACTCGTCCTCTCCATTGTCCTCTTGCTGACAATGTTTCGATTCATGGTTCCTTTGTACTTGTTTTTTCCTTCTTTTAATTCAAATAATTTTTTATTTTTTTTTTCATGAGTTTGCAGCACTTTGGATGTGAGTGATAATGGTGTCAAAAAGTGTGGTGTCATTCACATTTGCAACCACTCCTCTAGCTTCATAATCAATATCTTATTCTCGAGCTTTCTCCATAGCCAACTTTCTTCATTGTCGAGTCTTTTTTATTATCGATCCATCAAAATCATTTGATGTTTATTAGGATCTAGTTTTCGATGAGGATATGGAAGCTCACGACCTTCACTTTCTCTCTTATTCCAATATTCCATCAATTATGAAGGATACCTTCTTATTGTTTTCTCCATTCAAATTGTTGGTTTTCCCTTGTTCTGTTGATACTAGAGATGTTCTTTATATTTGATTGTGTGATTTTATGAGGTAGGACTACCAACTACTTGAGGTAGTGCATTTCAATCTCCACTTGTCCTTGGATGTTGAAATGTGGTGCAAGTCATGGCTTCATTCACATTATAGATTCTTTCTACCACCATTTTTACTTTTCCTTGGTAGTATGATTTGATCATTTAGTTTACGTATGCCATTTGGAACACAATTATGAATGAAAATTCTAGTACTTGTATTTTGTGAGCATATCTAAATAACAATGTTTACAATTCCTATTAGCATCCTTCTTTTTTGGACCATGACTACAATATTCTAAATTTTTGTATTAATGACCTCCTATTGACCCTTTTATTTCTACCCTTACTGGAGCCCATCTAAAGCCCATTTCAATGTAGAGAGATTCTTGCTTTTCTCATCTATGCTTATGCTGAAAAGGCCAATCCCAACTAGGAATACAATTTCCTTCCACTTTGTTATTCCATACAATATCATAATTTTCTATTGAAATGTATGAACCCAACACAGTGTATATATTATGATAATAGAATAATGCACCCTACAATCTAATTATTCATACACATTACTTAGACAACTTGCCTCGATCTATTTTAAAAGCATACATGCATTAGTGTTCAAGCATCGTCTAATTCACAAACATAATTCAATAACTCATCAACTTTTTTCAATATACATTTAATACTCATATGAGATGGTTGTAGGTGTAAATTAATACTCATGGCTCTTGAAGGTGGAGGTATGTGCATATAAATGCTAAATCCAATTATTCCAATAAACACAATTTAATGCTCATATGAGATGGTTGTAGGTGTAAATTAATACTCATGGCTCTTGAAGGTGGAGGTATGTGCAATATAAATGCTAAATCCAATGATTCCAATAAACACAATTAATGGTATGGGGAATTGAATTAATATTTGAATACGTGAAATAAAGTTATAGGTTGTATTTGTATGGTTTGAACAAGTCACACGTTGGCTGTAGAAATTATTCAACAAAATGTAGAGGGTAAATAGGTGAATAGATGTTTTTTAATACATACATGGACCACAACAAATTAATATCAATGTTGTGACTTCCTAGTAATACAATCGATACGCATATTCTTCATGCCAACAAACAAGTGAAAGGAGGATTGAGCTTTGAATTCATCCAATGATCAAACCATATAGAGATTAATGTCGTAGGTATTTAATTAGGGAAAGTAATGCATGGAATTACTAGGAATTAACTTTCAAGTGAATAAAGGTGTGTACAACCTCTCATTAGAAATTTTGATGGCCAATGAAAGAATGAAATACTAATTTCTAGTGATTGAAATAGAAACTTATATGGAAAAGGGAAGATTTTTTAACATCTCTAATTTGTTTATTGTTAATTTCATTTAGATTTAGATGAGAAATATAGAGAGTAGACCATTAATTTTGTTTATCAAAATAACTTAGGGAAGATAATACATAATGTTTTGCAACTATGTTGGATGATATACACATAGGAATTCACTAAATTAAGCAATTAAAATAGAAATTAATAACTACACAATAGTTAACACACCATGTGTTAGCACTAAGAGTCACACTTAGACTGTTGTAAGTGCAAGCCCAATACCCATCAGAATATAAATGGATTAAATTGGTTTGAGAAGGTATATCAACAAGAATGGGAAAGAAAGGGAGAGGGCAACAAATTTATGTAGAGGCATTCTATTGGGTCTCGAGTCATAACATCCTACAGATCAAAGGAAATCAAATTGTATATTAGACAAAAGGGATATATAATGATGAGTAGAAGCATACTGAATATGACAAAAGAAATAACATCCATTGTACATAGATCCTTTTTGCAACAGATAAAATATTGCTTAAACAGTGTACAATGATTTAATGGGAAAGCTAAAACATATCCTCTACTATTCACGAATCCATCAATCAATGGTAGCTATGAGCCTCAAAACTTGCAATATATTTAATAAATAAGATAGCAAATAAATGTGAAAACAAATAATTCCATCTAATAACAACTCTCATGAATCTTTAATGGCAGAAAAATTTCATTACAAACAGGCCCTTAGGCTTACAAATGAGAAACTAAATTGCTCCTCCATCTCCCTCCTCTCTTGGATCATGAATCCAACCTCTTCCTTATCAAAATCCACTTTCATATATAGTGAATGATCTCTATCTACCCTAAGGGGGTCGAAACCAAGGAGCTACATAGGATCCTCCTCCATTTAAGAGTTTTGTTACAAAATATTCCAACAAAAACCTAACAAATTCCTATCTTTTGGGATCTTGTCTAATGAGATACATTCCTTTTGAAACAAGTCATTTTTCTTCATTTGGAGATGGAAAACATTTTCCTCATGTCCAAATAACTTCTAGGAGATCATTATAACCTTCCTTGATAGGTGGAAACCTCCAAACAAGGTGAATATCCAACAACTATGCAAAACAGAGAGTTTGCAGCGCACTGGTGTTTTACTTTTATGTTTCAAATGCCAAACTAGGTTAGGTTGAATTTTGGTCAACAGGTCAATGCCATTATCGTTCTCCTACAAAACAAATTTCAAAATAACCCACATCACCTTTTGGGATTTATGATCAAATATTTAGAAGAAAATGCTATAGGAAATGAGTTCGCAACGCGAGTCTGCAACACCCGTTCACAACGCCAATTCACAGTGCCAAATCAAACATAGATTCCACACTTCGAGGAGGCTATTAGTTGATGGTATGACATAATAACTTGAGAAGTGGTTAAATTGTAGGCTCTGAAAACCGTAAATCCTCCTTGACATGATCTTATAAACCTTATGACTCAAAAAACAAAACCAAGGTGAATTTTTTTACCCATACAATCTTATGTGTTAACACCCATGATATAAAAAAAAAATTATCCTACAAACCTAGATGGGAATACCAACATATAATGGATTTGTTTATCCTTGATTTCTCAATGATTTACAAAATCACAATTGTGTTTTGTCTCTCTGGAGCATTAATACTAGAAAATCAAAAGTTTTTCTCATGCAATTAGTCTCCTCTTTTCCAAAGAGTCCCTTCACCAATGCTACGTATAAGTTTACAAATGTAATCAACTTGTTGGTAGAAACTATAATTCCAAGCATGCCCAAATATATCTCCCCAAATATTCTTCTCCTTTATAATATTTATATCATGCTCCAATTCATGGCTCCTTTGTCCTTGTCATATTTCTTGTTTTTCTTCTTTAATTGTTTTGTGCTTTACTTGGCTATGTAGTGCTTTGGAGGTGAGTGATATCAGATTGGAAAAGTGTGTAACCCTTGACACTATCTACCACTCATCCAACTTTGTCATCAATATCCTATCCTATAGTTTCCTCTATAGTCAACCTTCTTCATTATTGAGCCCTATTCATTTCCAAGCCATTAAAACCATCAATTTTTTATGAAAATCGTGTTTTGGATCACTTTCACTCTTCTTGTTGTTGCTCTCTCCCCCTAAATATTGAGTGGCCACTTATGGTTTAAAATTTTGTTTTTCACATTGTGATTCATCTATATCTAAATGCACTCATGCACCAACAACCCATCTTCTCTTTCACCACCTTTCACCCATTCCAAGAAGACACATCCATGGTGTCCCCCCTATTTTCCTCCATCTTCTATCAAATTACTCACATTTATTTTAGAATCTCTTCATTGTAGCTTGATACCTATCTTCTTGTTTGTAACATATCAAATTATTTTAATCTTTATAAACACACAAAATACAAAAACAACTACAAAATATCAAAACACCAAAATGGGGAATGTGAAGTAAGTTCTGTCACAAATTTTATAGCAATGATTTTTACAATATCTTTACTAGTTTGGTAGTAGCCATGTCACCTTTTTTTATATCATTTGTAGGGAGTCCCCATGTTTTTCAATATAATAAAAAACCATGGATTGTTTCCTCCCACTCATACTATCTAGTTGATATTATCGCCATGGTTCCCAAAATTTGCATACCTCATACTATGGTTCACCATGGTTCGAATGAGGAGGACTTACTCATGTTCATAAAATAGGAAAATCAAAGTACAAATTGGAGCCATGGCTAGTGCAGACAAATAAGTGGGACATCTAAAAATGAATGTTTCTTCCATATAAAACATGTGATGGAACATTGTCACCTAGGGGTGGGGGAGAACTTAGTACAAATAAGAAGTTATAGGTCAGCCCTAAAATTAAATAAAGCAAGTGAAAATAAGAATTTATAGGTTAGCCCCAAAGAAAGTAAATGAGTTACTTGAAATAGTATAAATACACATCAAAGAGCCTCTTATTTGATCAAGTAATCAAGCAAGAATGTGATCTCTTAGTAAGTTGGACATAGTAGATCTGAGGAAGCGAAGGAGCATGAAGGATGAAAGTTTCAGAGTTGTATCAGGAGAAGGGTTTATAAAAAACCCTAATTGAGTTGTCCCTCGCTTGTTCATCATATAGTTTCCCACAAGGCCCTCGCAGGTGGGCCTAGCCTCATCACACAAGGCCCCGCTAGTTGCCTAGTTTTGTCAAGCAAGGACCACTGGTATTACAGTTTTTGGCACATGATTTGAGGTGTACTCTTGAATAACTTGGCATAAATGTTTATGCAGTTGTTGTACTTAGTATGATGATGATAATTTGATAAGTTGATTCTTTTATATACATATTTAAAGGGTGGAAGGAAGGGGCAAGGAAAGGGGGTTGTAGCCTCCTTCCAGTTGGAGCCAGAGAATAAAGGGAGTTGGAGCTTCCTTCATGTTGTAGCTTGTAAACTAGGGGTTTCGATCCTCCTTCCATTTGTAGCTGGAGAATATCAAAATTTGTATCTTCGTTTGAATGTAATATTCTATTATATAAGAACAACATTCCATGGATTTCCATGTAAATATATTGTGCATGGTGTATGTCTTATTTTTCTCTTTACTATATATTGGATATATTATTTGATTGAAACGTAAAGCTGTAAAAAGTGATAATTTTTACTTGATACTAATTCACCTCCCTCTCAGTATCAACAATTGGTATTAGATCAAGTTACCCTCAAAACAGTTTAATCACTGGAAGGAAGATCATGAGAAAAAATGGAAGGCCACCTTCCAAATGGGATTCTAACATTTGATGGAGACAATTATGCATATTGTAGAAATAGAATACAAACTTACTTGAAAACTTTATGAGTGGATATCTGGCTCTCAGTTGCCAATGGCTATATATTTCCAAAAATTGCTCCAACTGATCCAGATGAGAAAAAAATAATGATTTGTAATTCAAAGGCAAGGCATGTTATTTTGAGTGGATTGACACCAAATATTTCCAACAAATTGATGGCTTGCAGAATAGATAAAGATGTTTGGGATAAAATTAAAATAATTTATGAATGTGATCCAAAAGTCAAGCAGGTCAAGATTCAATGACACAGAGCATCATTTGAAAATATGAAAATGGATAAAAAGGAAGATATTACAACCTAATTACTCAAAGTAGATGAAGTTTTCAATGCCATCAGAGGATTTGGAGAAGAACTCGATGAACCATTGGTTGTACAAAAGGTGTTGAGATTACTTCCTTTGAGATATAATGACAAGGTCTTGGCCATTGAAGAAAATAGGTATTTGAACAAAATGAAAATGGATGAATTACATGGGTCCTTCACAACATCTGAAATGAGAACAGGTACATAAAATGAATAATAGAAAAGAGAATCAACCTTTAAAGCAACGAAGAAAACAAGGAACACAAGGTAGAAGAAAGATCGAGAGATGATTCAGATGAAAAAGAAACACATTTTGTAAGAAAGCTCAAGAGGGGAACTGAAAAATACAAAGGTAAGTTACCTTTCAACTATTTCAATTATGGTAGAATAGGAAACGTTTCTAATAAATGTCCTTTTGAAGAAAATAAAATATTCCACAAGAAAAATAGACTTCATTTCAAGGAGGACAACAATTCTTCAAATGAAAGCAATGGAGAAGATGTAAGAGAAGTTCTCTTCATAACCCAAGAAACTAAAAATGATGACCAAAAAAATTCTGAAATAGAAGAAATCAATTCTAAAGAAGGGTATAATGAAGAAACAAGATTTGACTATTTTTGGGGAGGCAAAGACATCACAAAAAGTGAACAAGAAGATGATCAAAATCTGAAAAATTAAATCATGTTGAAAATGAAAATAACAAGCTTAGAAACAAAAATAGAGAGTTCAAAAATGAATTGGAAAATCTTGAAGAAGATAATCATAATCTTGAAAATACAATTAACAATTTGAAGGAGAAATTATAAGATTATGAGAAATTAAAAGCAGAATTGGATGACAAAAGAAAAGAGATAATGTTGACAATGGAAAAGTTGGAAAATTTTGGAAGAAGTATTGAAAGGCTAGATGAAATTATTAGCAATCAAATATCACCTACATATAAGATGGGACTTGGATATGATAATAGTCCAGAGACAACAAGCACAGATAAAAAGAACAACAATGTTGAAGAAAATTCTAGAAGCTATGCAAATGCCTTAATACGTGGAATCAACAATCAAGAGGAAATTGAAGAGTAACAAGAACATGACATAAGATCATAATTTAGAATGGGTGAGACATCAAAAAGGTCCTTTCCTACCAGGTATGAGAAAAATCAAGAGGGAGTTGAAGAACAACAGGAACATAACACCTCTAGATCGAACAAAATACCATATTTTAGAAGGTGTGAAACAACAAGAAGATCAATTCCTACTAGGTATGAGAATATTTTTCTTGGTCATTTTTATACTTACAAAAACTTTGGACAGAAAGTAATTCACTGCAAAATCAATTCAAGAAACAACTATATGAGAAACAATGATGATTATGGATATCCAAGGGATGATCATGTAAACAATAGATCTGGAAATTCTTATGGATTTGTCAATAGAAATTACAATCCATTTGATCCACTAATGGATCAAAATATTGTATGCTACAAATACAATAATCTTGGTCATAAAGAATGATATTGCACACATATGAAAGAATATGCTCCTATCATAAAACTAACTATAATATGAAAAAGGAAAGAGAATCCAAATAAGGAAGATTATCAAATAGAACTGATTGTTGAAGATAAAGAAGATGATGAATGGTACATAGACAGTGGGTGATCAACACACATGACTAGGGACCAAAACAAATTCATCAAATTAAATAAAATAAAAAGTGGCAGCATTGCATTCAAAGATGACTTCTTTGTAAAAATACTTGGAAAAGGTGTAGTAAATCTTGGAAGTGAAAATGTAAAAGAAGAAAATGTCCTACTAATTGAAGATATAAATCATAATCTCCTCAGTGTTAGTAAAATATGTGATCAAGGATACAATCTTAATTTTTACTCCCAAAGATGTGAAATCGAAGAAGAAGACTCAGGAAGATTGGTTGCAACAACAATAAGAATACCAAATAACATATACATCCTAGATAAATAGAAGAGAAGCAACATTGAAATCACATGAAAGAGATCCAAGGACCATAAAAAGGAAATAAATGATAAGAATATAGAAAAGGAAGGAGAAGTACTATTGAGTGCCATGTTTTAAGGGGGATTAGCCTGAAAGAAAAGAGTCACCCTTTGCCATTGATGTCAAAAGGAGAGAGAAATATCGGGATCATGATGACAAGGGGAGAGAATGATGACAGGGGGAGTATTGAGTATGAGTGTTTCCATCAATGAAAAAGGGTGATATTGTTGGAAATTTGGTTTTCATTGATGTCAACCCTAGAAGAAGTTAAAAATACCCACAGATATGTTGAAGAAAAAGAGCACGAAGGACATTCCAAATGCATGTAGAGCCTCCATGGATTGATATCCCTTGTCAAGAAATTTCCAATGGTAGGTGGCATGCCATGTGGCTCTTCACTGTTGAGAAGATATTCTCTCTTGAAGATGATCATGTGAAATGCAAACAAGAAATTACAGGTCGGCCCTAAAGTTAAATAAAGAAATTACAAATAAGAAGTTACAAGTCAGACCTAAAATTAAATAAAGAAAGTGAAAATAAGAAGTTACAGGTTAGTCCCAAAAAAATTAAAGGAGTTACTTGAAACAATATAATACACATAAAATATCCTCTCATTTGATCAAGCCATCAAGAAAGAATGTGATCTCTTAGTAATTATGAMATAGCGGATCTAAGGAAGCAAAGGAGAGTGAAGGACAAAATTTTACAAAGTCCCACAAGGCCGTCACTTGTTGAGTTTACAAAGTCCCACAAGGCCCTCATGGGTTTACCTAGCCTTGGAATKCGAGGCCTCGCTAGTTGCCCATTTTTATCAAGCGAGGACCTCTGGTATTACAAGTTTTGGCACATGATTTGAGGTGTACTCTTGAATATCTCGGCATAGGTTTTTATGCATTTGTTGTACTTAGACTAATGATGATGGTTTGATAAGTTGATTCTTTTATATAAATATTTTAAGGGCGAAAGGAAGGGGCAAGGAAATGAGGTTGTAGTCTCCTTCTGGTTGGAGCCGGAGAATAAAGGGAGTTGGAGTTTCCTTGAGTTTGGAACCTATAAACTAAGGGGTTGGATCCTCATTCTAGTTGAAGCTAGATAATCTTGGAATTTGTATCTTCTTTTGAATGTAATCTTCTATTATACAAGAAAAACATTCTGTTGATTTCGACGTAAATCTATTGTGCATTGTGTATCTTTCTTCTTCTCTTTATACAGCTTAAGTGGGCCTAATGGTTAAGAACATGTGGTTCCTCTTAAGAGGTCACAAGTTCAAATCTAGAGGGGGGTAGGGTATGTATACCTTTGTAGACTTTACCAGTCAAATCGCTGGGTGGAGGGGGGTCCCTTGTCCCACAAACAAGGGGGTCTCATACACCAATTTGGTGTGTTGGCTTGGTCGTGACCTTAAAAATAGATTATTATTATTATTATTATTATTATTATTATTATTATTATATATTATTTGATTGAAAAATAAATATGTAAAATGTGATAAATTGTACTTGATATCGATTCACCCCCTCTCTTAATATCAACAATTCACTGTTATCCTCGCACATTAGGGAGAATCTACTATCACACAAATTTTTCTCACATGTGACATTTAAGTGATTTAACCTAGAAACATCACAAAGTAGCATTACCACAACTTAATGCACATGAAAGGTTGTTTTATATGCCAATTACATAGATTCAACTTATTAAATTTAACTTTACTCGATAAAGGTTATCCTAGGATGTCTCTCTAAACTCGTGCAATGAAACTTGCTTTTATTGAATACCCACACATTACATGCAAATCCAAGAATTAAGGAATTTTGCAACCCACAAGTGATATCGATTTACTTTAAGGAATGGTTGGTTAGAAAATACCCATACCAAGCATCCTTTCCTCATCAATTGAGGGGTGCTTGTAGACTCTTAAGGTTAATTCAAACATGTCATTAATGCCCGTGATTAAACCGCAAGAATTTGTGACATTAAAATTGGTTGCTTTCAAGCTTCAACAAAGGCCTACATATACAAATCCAGCCCACTTATTTCACAACAAATTTTGAATGTAAGGTCACATTGGGGGAATTAATCAAAATATAAAGAAGAACATTGCTTCCTCTCACTTGATCTAGTATTTTCTTACCTTCATGCTACTTGTTTGTTATATTACACACTCAAGGTATACAAAAGGTGTCCATAGGCCTGATCTAGTCTAATGCATTAGAATATTCAACCTTCCAGGAGGAATCCAATCTCACCTGAGGTGTGCATGATAGCTTACATGGGACTAAGATGTAGAGTGATAAAGGTTTAGTAAGAGTTGTATTCCTTTACTTACATTGATAAAATTTAGATAAACTAACAAAACTAACAATATTCATATCAATCACAAAGCACATACAAATCCACTAGATACAACATGAACATGAACATTGGTAGGTTTTATATATGCACTAAAAACACACTAAAAACCATCAATTAAATTGTCAACCCGGGGTAAGTAAACTTAGAGTTGTAGCAAAATATAGGACAAAGGTAGAAGGTTGGTAGGAGTATAGTCTAACTAAGGAAGGTAGCTATCTAAGGTTAATCTACTCAAGCAAAGCTATCTAATGAGAAAACCCTACTAAGCAAATTGAAACTATGCAACCTAAGTACTTTTGGGCCAAGGATTGATGGATAGTTCCTAAGAAAGCAAGTAAAACCCTATGTAAAGCAAACTAATTCAACAATAATCAATAAGAAACTATTTAAGCATAACAATAAGCAAATAACCAGAGAAAACTATTTTAACTTGCCAACCTACATTCAATGAGCAACTATCCTATGAAAGCAAGTAAATAAAAAAGTAAGCAAAGGCACTTATCTAACCTATTAAAGAAAAAGGCAAGCAAGCAAAGACACCTACCTAACCTACTATAGCAAAAGACAAGTAAGAGAAAACAACTAAATATTGCAAGCAATCAAATTAAAACTTCTCATTGAACAACTATCTAGATTAAGAGGCAAGTGAACTAAATGATCAATGCAAAACTATCTCTAATGCATGAAAGGAAATCTAAGAGGCAACTGGACTAAATGCTCAATGCAAACTATTTCCAATGCACGAAAGGAAATCTATTTTATTGAAAGCAAGAAGAACTACCAACTAATGTTTAATCTATAATGAGAAAACTACTATCTAATCTATCAAAGCAAAGTCTATCTATCCTACAGCAACAATAAAA
>JASDQU010010038.1:83961-116569 GCA_032191745.1 Picea mariana | reverse complement strand
AATCACATTTATAAATGCATACACATTGATTACACATATACATTTAAAAGTAATATGCTTCGTATGTGAGGTATTGCACATATACATTTAAAGGTAATATGCTTCCTATGCCTACCTCACAGGTACCCATAAATAACATTAAGATATAGATTTTGTTAATACACATTTTGATTTTCATGTCTTTGTTTTTGCATTGGACACTGATGCTTATCTTTAAGCCTATAGAAATTGACACCAACAAATACCATGAAATCAAGGAAGCGCCCTTTTCTCAGTGCGATTAGACCTCTCAAAACCACTTTGTATTTTTGCGACAACAAAGTTCACTTTATAATTATAATCATGCTTAAGGTTGTCGGGTTCCTTATGTAGATTAACTTTTGTTTTTTTAATATTTGTTTGGGGTATTATTTCACATCCTCCTTATTCTTAGACCATGCATGTCGGGGCCAATGTCGGAACAAACATCCCTATATCAATAATTTCCTAACAAACATTCCAACGAAATGAATCTTTGAAGTAGGTGAAACGTGCTTGGATAACGGTGTTTCCATTTATTTAATAAGTAGAATACATAGGATTCAGTGTATTATAATAAATAATAATTCTATATTTGTGTTTATTTCCATATATTTATTGTAAGAGTGAAGGTACTGAATAAAATATTAAAGATGATTGATTACTTTTCGACATAAGTTAAGTCTTGATGAGTCAGATTTGCAAGTGAAGGTATACTAAATTTAAATGATGTTTTAAAAATTCATGATACATATTAAGGGTATTCTCATAGTTACTATTTATGGGGACACATGGATGATCATTATATGATAATGTAGAAGGTTAGGTAAGTTTTCTTAGGTAAAGTCATTAAGTGTACACACTTACTAATTATATAACAAATTATAAGAGGTGCATGTGATTCCTATGGTCTAGCCTTTAATCATAAATCCTGCCACTAGGGTTTGCAACGTACTAAAAAACATTCACTTTTCCCACTAAGGTTTGCAACGTACCAGAAAGTGCAAGAGAATCTTTCCTCCTCTCAAACATTCAATTGCTAGAGAAAAGTGCAAGAGAATCTTTTCTCCTTGCTTATTGTGATCAACATATTGAATAGTAATAAGGGTGGAGACATAATAGATAATTTTATAAGAAAGAACATTCAATTAGAACAATGGGTTTATGAAGTGGAGACATAATAGATAATTTTATAAGGAAGAACAGTCAATTAGAACAATGGGTTTATGAATGTTTACCTTTTGCATTAAAAAATCTCATATAATTTATTATATATTAATTTTTACTTATTCATACTTAATATGTTTTATTAATATGTTTTATTTGTGAATATTAATTTTTTTAATATGTTTTATTTGTAAATAGTAAATCTTTCTATAGGAATTTCTTTAATTATTAGACAAAAAAAATGTTATAATTTAGATTTTATATAAAAATTTCATTTCTTTTTGCTTAAAAATTATTTTTGAAAATTTTGTGTTAAAGGAAAACAATATTTTTCCAAAACTTACATGATTTAGAATGTAAAAGTATGAAAAAATATATTTGTGAATAGTAAATCTTTGATTTTTATAGGAATTTGTTTAATTATTGTATAAAAAATATTATAATTTAGATTTTATATAAAAATTTCAATACTTTTGTGTTTAAAATTTATTTTTGAAAATTTTGTGTTAAAGGAAATCAATATCTTTTTGTTGCATGATTTAGAATGTACAATTATGAGAAAATATATTAGAAGTGTGTAATGAAACTAATAGAAATAAAACCTCAATTTCATTAAATTTGGATTAACTTTAGTCTAAACCCCTTTGAATATAGGTCAAAATCAATCTTTCTAAAGATCAAAATTGAGATTTTTAAAGTACAAAATCAAGTTCTGAAAATGTCAGTATTGGGTTCCAAAATTGTAAAATTGGATTCGTTTTTGCATTCTCAAGATCTAATTTTGCAGTTTTTGAATCCAATATTGACTCTTTTGAAACAAATTTTTGCACTTTTGAAACTAATACTGACACTATAAAAATTTAATTTTGCACTTTTGAAAGTCAATATTAACACTTTTAGACTCTAATTTTGCAATTTTTGGAATTTAATATTTTTGCTTTTTGGAATTTAATATATATCATTGAGCACAATTCCATAATTGAATTTCTCATTATTGTTTTTTTCATAAACCCCACTTTAATTTGACACAAAAATGTTTCAACACAATCAAATTAACAAGTATATACATATATACATACATAAGATTTCTATAATTGGACTTGCAATCCATATACAAATTTTCATTACTTAATTTTTGTTTATATGAAAACACCATTAAAAAAATTGAAAATACTACTTAATTTATCAAATACAATGGAATACGAAAAATCACATGATCTTATTAACCATATAAAACATTGTCACATAAAGAAACTATTAATAAAATGTATTAATTAATAAAAAGTAATAATCTCTATAAACACCAATGGATGGTTACTCTGTCACAGTTCTCTTAGTCCTTTTGTAGTATTTAGGGAAGGATTTCTTAACCATAATTTCTATATAGATATCACTAAAAAAATACAAGAGCAAGTTTGCATTTGAACCAAGAAAAAACTAATAATTCAAGGACATCATCATCCATCCACATAGAAACATATTTAGTCATAACAATAATAACAAGCTCATAGAAGAGAGGTTGAATAGAGAGAAACACTATCAAAACTAAAGAAATATCTTGTAACTGACTATAAAGTACTGGATTATACTAGAAATAGATCGATATTCATCTGAGAAGACTAAACCAATCATTTCCCTTAATGACTTGCAATTGAAGAGTTTTTTAATGGATGTTCACTGATGATAAATTTTCCCTATCATCCAAACTCTTCTTATTCTAAAATGAATTTGGATTTATTATTTTCATGATATAGTCATCTTGGAGTTAGAAACATTTTAATTTACCATTTACCATTTGTGATATATTTTTAACTACAAAATGGATGTAAATTGAAAACAACAAATCCAAAGGTGATTTAGGATGATAGCTAATACCAATCAATGTGTTCCACAATGAAGATGTATAAACACAACAATAAATGAAGTGTGATCCATTTATCTTAGTTTCTACTATAACACTAATTTCATTTTCTTAATATATATTTCCAATATATTTTTAGGTAGATTATACAAAATCGGTTGAGATCCTCATGAATAAAGTAATATATTAAACGAACTATAAAATGGTAGTTTTTAATGGTAATATTCATCTTTGTAGACCAAACAAAGAATTTTTTCCATGCTAAATTTTTATTAAAAGAATGATTCAACAGAGATTCACCAATGATCACTTTTAACTATAAGCACTTTAACAACAAGTTGATGTCTCTTATCAATAGAGAATTTGATAGAAGATTTTGCAAGATATATAAAAATTATCTTTTACAATCCCATCTTAAATATGAAACCCTTGGGGGAGATTTCTCAAAGCCATAGTCTCGAGTATTTTAAATATTTGCACTTTTAGAATATGATTTTACACTTTTGGAATCCAATAATGGCACTTTTGGAATCTGATTTTGTACTTTTGAAATCCAATACTATCACTTTCTAACTCTGATATTGCACTTTTGAAATGTGATTATTGGCTCTTTCATAATCGAATTTTGCAATTTTGGAATCTAAAAATGATTCCTTTGCAAAATATTACCCCAAGGGAGGGGATATTGGGGATGGGGATGGGGTTTGTACATAGTAGTCGTTTCATATCTTTCAAATCCTTCATTCAAATTTTCATCTAACAAGAGACATCATCTTCTCAAAGAACTTGTAAGTCAAATTTATTTTTTGTGACCTACCTTAAAGAATTCTTTCAATGACAAGTCGTCATAAACAAATGCCTAGTTTGGTATACTAAGACAAACATCTTCATTTCAATTTCATTTTGACACTTTACATCAGGTTTGAAGAAATTTCAATATTTCAACAATTTTTATCTAAGAGAATAGATGAGTGCTACAAAATCAACATCTTGAACATTTAAATATTCTCCAATGAAAATGTTGTGTCTGTATTATTCCACTCCTACTTTTTGAAATGAGTGATTAAAAAGGTCAAGATGGTATGATCCGGATTTATGAGTGGAACAAAATGAAAACATGGATTTATAATATTAACATAGAGACACAGTGAACAATAACAGAGATACAGTAAAACTTGAATTCTATTAAATAAGAAATATGCTGAAACTATAAAATGTAGACTAAAACAAGCTTGCTAGAATGGTGGAAACTTATCTTTGAGAAGAGATGTGATGGCTATGCGCATTCGAAAGAAGATGAGTACATTGAGGCTCTGAAATCCTTTTTACAATAAACATGAATTCCAAAACCCTAGACATCCAAAAATATAACCCTAGGAGATGAAGCGCTAACAATCATGTGGGCCCCGTTGGGGTAAGTTGGTGCATCAACTTCCCAGGGTCGTAACTTTTGCATACGATCTTTGTTTTAGGTGCAATATAACCTGTTGGAAAGGTATATTCAAGGACTACACATTATTCCATAAAAATTTGGCTTCATTTACAATTGGACTATGGAGAGCCCTAAAAACATTCTTTAGGGCCTCAAAATGACCTCGAAAGTTCAGGACCAAAAAACTAGGAAAAAAACTACCAAACTGAGAAATTGCCAAGATGAGCCAGTTGGAATAGGTGGGTGGAAACTGATATCCACTTCGATCAATCCTCCCCCTTTAGGAATCAATGGTTTCCATTATGTTCAATTTTCTCCATTAATTGAGGAAATTTATGTTGAATTTGTCCCTGGGTGAGACACTCTCCTTGGTGTAGGAGCTATACTGCTTTGACAACCCGATAAAGATGGATCCTATGTTGGTGACTTCCCTTGACCTATGTGTCCACGATAATATCATTGGATTATTGTCCCATGCATTCAGGGTTTATCTCTCTTGGTGTCAAATGTTCTATTATCTCTGAGGTCTCTAATAATGGTGGAAAATATGGTTGAAGGAGGTCCACATTAAATACTGGATGCAAGCCAAGGAAGGGGGAGTGTTGAGATCAAAATAATTATCACCCATAACCTTGGTGATGGTGTAAGGTCCATAGTGGGGTGGATGAATCTTTATATGGGGCCCTGTAAGGCATTCCTTCTACAAGTAAAACCAAACTTTATCTCCCACCTCAAACTTGTGTGGCACCCGATGTTGATCATGGCGTTGCTTATAAATGGCATTGGACTTTTGTAAAATATCATGAACCTCTTGGTGGATGTGTTAGATCTACTCAATGAACTTGGTATCTTTGTTGGATTTAGTTATAGCATGGGATGAGTTTGCCTGAGTGGACGCAATGGGTAGTGCAACATCCATGGGACCCAATGGCTGAAATCCCAACCCCACCTGAAAGGGGTCGTGGCCAATTGAGCTATGTAGGGCTCTGTTGTAGCTATGTTTCACATAGGGAAGACTCTCATCCCATGTGCGGGGATGCTTGGAATTTTATATGCGCAGATATGCATGATCATCTTGTTGAAGAACTCGGTATGACTATCCGTCTGGGGGTGGAAGGAATGGATTTCGTGATCTTGTTGTCCAACAGTGACCAGAGGCTTGACCAAAATGTGTTGAGGAACCATCTGTCCCGATATGAGACAATGGTTTATGGTATCCCAAAATGTACCCACACTCATTCGAATAAGAGATTGGTCATGGCCTATGTTGTGATGCTCTTATTATAGGCAAACAGAATCGCCATTTTAGAAAAATGATCAACCACCATAAAAACACAATAATTTCCCCCTTTGGTTTACGGAAGGCCTGACATGTATTCCATCAAGATATATTCCCAGGACCTTTCAGGAGTAGGAATAGGGGTGTACATGCCTTGTTTCTTAATGGCTGGTTTGGAAATCATCCAGGCAGTGAAATACCCAATATACTTGCTAACATCCTGTCAAAGTTCGGCCAATAAAAATGTTGTTGCAACATTTCGATTGTCTTTTCAACACCAAAGTGTCCTGCCACCCAACTATAGTGGGATTCCCAAATCATCTTCACTCAATTTCCTTATGGAACGTCGAGATGGCCCATATGGCACAACAACCCATCCTGAAGATATAAATAAATGACACTTGTGTTTTCACCCAACATCTGGTAGGTGGTGGAGAAGTCAGGATCTATCTCATAGAGTTTGGGCCACCTATAGGTCTTGTGGTCACAAGATTTTAGCACCGTGGTGAGTGCTGTAACTGAAGGGTGGTTGAGAAAATCAGTAATAAAGTTGGTGCTTCTTGTCTTACAGTTGATGTTGATATGGAACTGCTACAAGTATGTGGACCACTTATGATGATAGTCATTCTACAATTTTCCCTATGTTTGCATGAACTATAGTGGCTTATGATCGGTGTGGATGATTGTCTCCTTCTTGAGAATGTAATTCCTTCATTGGAGACATGATTTCACAATGGAGTACATTTATTTTTCATAAGTAGGGTACTTACAGACAACATCTTATAGTGTCTGACTATGATAGGCCACAGGGTGTAAGTTTTGAGTGAGAACTATGCCCATATCATAGTCTAAAGCATTTGTCTCGATCTCAAAGGGTTGTTGTAGGTTGGCTAATGAGAGCACTGGGGATGAGCACAAATGCTACTTCAAATCATCGAATTCTTGTTATTGTGACATGCCCCACATAAAATTTTCCTTACCACCACCCCTAGTTACTTGGCTGAGGTCCCATACAATATGGGAGAATCCCAACATGAATCTGCAATAGAAAATGGAAATTCCTAAAAAGATATGAAGCTCAGTGAGTGTGGTAAGAGTGTCCAGTCACAAATGACCTGTATCTTGGAGGGAGCAACATGCACCCCATGCTCATAAACAATGTAGCCTAGGTATTGGACATTGTCCATGCCAAAGGAGCTTGTTTCCAAATTTGTGTATAGTTTTTTATGTTGCAGAGTGTACAAAACCTGTTGAATATAATGTAAGTGTTCCACCCAATTATTGTTGTATATAAGGATGTCATCCAGATACACCATTGAAAAATAATTGGTGAAAGACCACAAGATATCATTCATCATCCTGATGAAATTTGTCGGGGCATTCATCAAACCAAAGGGCCTGACCAGCCATTCAAAAAGACCTTCTTTGGACTTGAAGGAAGTTTTCCATACATCTATATCCTCTATTGGAACCTGGTGGTAGCGAGACTTCATATCAATCTTACTGAATTATTAGGCCCCCTTGAGTTGGTCAAGGAGATCGTCGATTCAGGGAATCAGGTATTGATTCATGATTGTGATTTTATTTAGGGCCCAGTAATCGATGCAAAGTCCCTAGGCCCCATATTTATTTTGCAAAAGCACAATTGGGCTTCCAGACGATGATGAGATGGGTTGTACGTGCCTGTTTTGGAGAAGTTCTTGGATCTGATGCTTGATCTCCTCATTTTCTAACAAATGACGGTGATAGACTGACCCATTGGGTAGCGGTGCATCGGGGGTCAGATCGATTGAATTCTTGACCTAAAAGTGTAGATGTATGATCGAGGTGGATATCAGTGGCCACCCACCTATTCCAACTGGCTCAATTTTTTTTTTTCCATTTGGTATTTTAGCAGCTTTTTAGGTCCTAAACTTCCAGGGCCATTTTGAAGGCCTAAAAAATAGTTGTTTGTGATCAGGCACCTCATTGATCGCCAAAGTCATGATTGATCCCCCAAAATGAATATCCTCATCAAGGCCTTTCCTAAATCTATCGTGCACCCAAAATAGATATTATATGTGAACGTTGCGCCCCTGGGAAGTTGATACACGATACTACCCAAAACGGGGCCCACAAACCTATTGGATTTTCATATTCCAGGGTTAGAGGTTTGGATTTTATTTATGTTAAAAATGCCTTTAGAGATTCGTTGTAACCATTATCTTCTTACGAATGAGCATAGCTATCACATCTCTTCTTAGAGATAAGATGCTACCATTCTAGCAAGTCTTTCACTCTGTAATTCTATAGTTTTGTACATTTCACTCATTAATAGAAATTGTGTATTATTGTATCTCTGTGTTTATGGTTATATCTATGATATATTTATGTTATATTATTGGATATCTAATATATCTCTATACATTTATGTATTATATCTGTTCTCTCATTTTTCACCAAAAATAATTTGTATCATTGCTATCAGAGTAAGTTGCTCTTGATCATTTTCAGTGCATGTCCCCAATGAGGTCCGAGTATAGAAAGTTGGGTCTCAATCTTGTCTATCTTGAGGAAAATAGATCTCGCTCACCCAAGAAACCCTCCATGGTGGAAGAAAATAAAAAATATAGAGCATAAGATCCTATTATAATGTTGCTTGATCAATCTCTCATACGATAGAGGGACAAAATGATGGAGAATTTTTCCCACATCCTTCAATGCCTGTCGATAACAGAAGGCATGTCTTCATCAAGAGGACACTTTGGAGGAACCTATCCTTTCAAGGTACAAGTGAATTTTGGTATTCCTATATTTGAAGGTCATATCGATGCAAATGCCCTAAAAAAATGGTTAAATATACTAGAAGGTTATTTCTTTGTTCACAATTTTTCTGACAGGGAAAAGATCATCTTCGCACTCCTTAAGGCTCTCCCCCATTTCAAACATTGGTGGGAAACTTACTGGGATAAAATTTCCATAGAGGAGTCTAGAATATATGGGGTCGAGCCCACTTGGGATTTTTTTTTGGATGTGGTCAAGGGACAATATTACCCTATTGGTAACTACGACAACCAATACATGAGATCGATCACATTGTGGTAAGAGAGGGGCCAAATAGTGTCGTAGTTCACAAATACTTTCCATACCTTGCACACCAATATGGGTATCAAAGACTCTGAGTGGAATCTAGTTTTGAAATACCATAAGGATGTGCATAGGTACATCCAAACTGAAATGGATTTTCTGGGCATCTCATCATTAGGAATTTCCTACCGATATGCTTTCAAAATTGAGTAGAAATTTAGGCACGAGAACAAAAGGGATTTTAGGACTACAAATATGCAACAACCAAAGTATGATAAATATGACCCTCACAAATATCTTTCTGAAAACCATTCCAAGCCACAGGAAAAGAAGGGTAAGGGAAAGATGAAGAATGGCAATGGAAAGTGGTGAGATTTCCACAAAATCCCCTGGCACAACACCGGTGAATGTCACTCAAAACAATCATTGGTGGTCGAGATCAAATAAAAAGAGCCAAACCCTAATTCAGAATCTAATTCAGAAAATAATGGGAGGAGGCAGATCATCGACGCAGATCCCACTTCCATCGTCACAACCAAAACAATTCAACCAGAAGAACTAGCATATCCTGAAGAGGGGGAGTGCTGTTTTCATTAACAAATGTGGGTGAAGGGGACCCCGCTGCATTTTGTTTTGGATAGTTGAAGCCAAAAGAACCTCATATCAGCAGAGGTCATTAATTAGTTGGGATTTTCGATAACACCACACCTGCAACCATAAAACGTTGGGTGGATTTTCTAGGGATGAGATCTTTGTGTCAACCAACAGTGTCTCTTTTCCTATGGCATCAATCCCTTCAAGGATGAGGTATTGTGTGATGTTTCCCCTCTGGATGTCTATGAATTTATTTTGGGACAACCATATATGTGGAAAAATCATGTTATTTATGAGTCTCAACCCCGTAGTGTCATTATTACTCTAAGTGGTAAACTTTACAAGATACCAGAGGTAGTTCTGACTATTGTCCCATTGAAATAGTGATGCAAGGTAACCTCTCATACTGTAAAATTTGGCCTCTTCAAAATCTGTTCAAAAGGTGAAAAGAAGGAAATTGCAACCAGTGCAGCCTTGTCCCAAGACCTTTCTATCCAGCAGAAGCATATCATAGAAGAGAAAGAAAATAATGTTTCTTCACCTATGTCAGTGCCTACACACTTCCTAGTCAATACAAGACACAACAGGTTGGTAGAATAGATTCAATGCCACCAAAAATAGGGTTGTTAGAGCCTTCTATAAACCAAGCAATGCAACTTCTCCAACAAGGCAAGCAACTCACCAAGGTTCAGATTCAACAAACACTTTCCCCTCTCCTCCAGGAACTCAATGAAATGGATACCATTGCTTCCTAAGGAGGGTGGATTGATCCAAGTGGATATTGGTTGCCTCCCACCTATTCCAACCAACTCAAAACATTATTTTGGCAATTCTCTATTTTTAGCAGTTTTTCGAAGCCTAAACTTCCGGGGTCATTTTGAGGGCCTAAACGATGTTTTTTCGTGACTAGTAACCTCCAAAATTATAGAAAGAGTGATTAATTCCAAAAAATGAAGCTCCTCGTCAATACCTTTCCAGTGAGCTATCGTTCATCCCAAACAAAGATCGTATGCCAAAGTTACACCCCCGAGAATTCGATACACCAAAGTACCCAAAACAGGTTCCATGAACCTATTGGATTTTCATCTTCTGAGGTTAGGGTTTTGTATTTTATTTATGTTAAAAATTTCGTTGGAGCCTCACTATAACAATAATATTCTTGTGAATGAGCCTAGCCATCACATCTCTTCTCAGAGATAAGTTGTCACCATTCTCGTGAGTCTTTCACTCTGTAATTCTACAGTTTTGTACATTTCACTCATTAATAGAAATTGTGTCTTATTGTATATATGTTTTATGGTTATATCTATGATATATTTATGTCATATTATTGGATATATGATATATATTTGTAAATTTATTTATTATATCTCTTCTCTCATTTCATTCCAAAAATAATCTGGATCAAGGTACCTCGGTGGGTGAGGAGAAGATGTCTTGATATTCTTCCACAACCTTATCGACTTGCTTCTGTTGCATGGAGAGATCATATGTGGAGTCCATGGATGTGGTTACAACATTTTTCTCACTTTGAAATCGAATCATGAATAAGACAAACTTATCATTCTGAGAGATGAACTTTCTATATTTCTTGGCAGAGATCAAGGAAATGGAAGTAGGTGGGACTACCTCGGGTATCTTATACAATTTCCTATCCAAAGTAATAATAACACTGCAAAGCCTAGAATCATATACAACATTATTCTTCCATAAATAATGTTCTACCAAGATAACATCGCAAACTTCAAGGGTATAAGCATCACAAAATACCTCATCTTTGAAGGGCTTGATGTCACAGGATAGGTAGCATTGTTGGTTGATGCGAATATCACTTCATTGGCGGAGCCATCCGATGGTGTATGGTTGTGGGTGTGGCTTTGTTGGTAGGGCCAACCACTTGATGACCTCTACTGATATGAGGTTCTTCTAGCCACCGCTATCAATGATGAAGTGCAGTGGAGTACCCTTAATACACATCTATGAATGAAAGAGACACTTGCTTTCCTATGGCTCATCAGGTTCACCGAGCTGGATCTTAGTGGTAGAAATGGTGGCACTAGGTTCCTTGTCAATAAATCATTTCCCATTTTCTGGTTCGAAATCTGAGTTGGATCCTACATCTAATTTAGAGACTTTCACCTCCGCCACCAATGACTACTTTCAGTGAAAATCACAAGTGTTATGCTAGGGGCTCTTATGGAAGTCGCACCACTTACCGTCATCTTTCTTCATCTTTCCATTGTCCTTCTTTGTTTGTGGATTAGAATGGTTGTCCTGAGGCTTTCCATATTTTATTTCCCTTTTTTCTATGGGTCGGGGATGCCCTTTCCCTCCTTTTGTTGTGAGGGGTTCCCAGACCCAAACTATCACATCTTTTGTTTAAGTGTATGCTCAATTTTGGCAGCATATCGATAGGCTATGCCCAAGTATGAGATGTACATAAAATCCACTTTTATTTGGAAGTATCTATGGAAACCGACACAATACTTGAGCATATATGTTACTAAAAATATTTGATACCCAGCTTGGTGTGAAAATTATGGAAGACATTGGTGAGCTTTAGCACTTTTTGGTATCTTTCATGTTGCAGTGTGGTCCATCTTGTATAAAATTCGTTATAACTTCCAACACCATGGTATTGTTCCTTAATAGAATTCCTAAAGGAACCCCAAGTGGGTGCAAATAAAAATAATGTGGATCCCTCTGTTTCCTTTTGCTCAGAAAAAGTCTCATACCAATCTTTGACATGGGGGACGACCTTGAGGAGAACAAATGTAATATTTTCTCTATCAGAAAAGTTGTGGACAAAAAAATACCCTTCTAGAAGGTTTAACCATTTATCTATGACATCCACATATTTTTGACGTTCAAATATAAGAATATCAAAATTGATCTATACCTTGAAGGGGCTAGTGCCTCCACTTGAGGTAGATGTGTCACTTGTCTACATTCATCAAAGGATTTGTGCAAATATGTCCATCATCTTGTTTCTCTGTCACTTGAGGGCTTCCGTGAAAAAACATTTTGAAAGGATCTCTTGTCCCATCGTCTTTTTTTTCACCCACCATGGAAGGTTTGTTGGGCATGTGAGAGAATTTTTCCTCAAGAGAAACAAGCTTGAGACCCAACTCTCTATACCCTGACCTCATTGGGGACATGCACTAAAAATAACAAGGAACAAAATGATCTAATAACATTGATCCATATTTATGAGAGGAACAAAATGAAAACTCAGATTTATAATATCAACACAGAGACAGAGTGAATAATAACAAAGATATAGTAAAACTTGACTTCTATTAAATAAGAAGTATGTTTAAATTGTAAAATGTAGACTGAAACTAGCTTGCTAGAATGGTGGTAGATTATCTCTGAGAAGAGATGTGACGACTATGCTCATTCGCAAGAAGATGAGTACAATGAGGATTTTAAATCATTTTTATAATAAACATGAATTTCAAAATCCTATACATCGAAAAACCTAACCCTAGGGGATGAAGCGCCAAAAGCATTGTGGGCCCCTTTTGGGTAAGTTGGTACTTCAACTTCTCGGGGTCATAACGTTTTCATACAGTCTCTATTTTAGGTGCACGATAGACCATTGGAAAGGTATATCCAAGTAATAGACATTGTGCCACCAAAATCTGACCACATCTACAATGTGACTATGAAAATCCCTAAAAATGTTTTTTAGGGCCACAAAATGACCCCGAAAGTTCAGGACTCAAAAACTAGGAAGAAAATTGCCAAACTCAAAAACTTCCAAGATGAGCCAGTTTGAATAGGTGGGTGGCCACGAATATCCACCTAGATCATGGTAATTTTTATTATTATCAACTATTATCAAATGTTTTGATATGCTATTACTTGAATAAATAGAATCTCCTTGAATTGGTAGAGACTAACATGCCTTGACACTTTTTGCCTATGAATAAAATTAAATAGCTTAATAAATTGATATAAAATATTTTCATGATAAACAGAAAACCTCGAAAAATGAAAGGCGACTAGTATATATACCAACATAATAGGAGGAGGAGCGATGGATGGAGAAGGTGCATGGTGAGTGCCTAGGATTCTACACAGGGTAAGTATACATGGATCTTTGTCATGGGGGTGCTTGGAGGGTACATATTTTCGACAAAAGGTTCCAAGAAGGGATGCCATAATACACTCCAGTCCTAGAAAATAGGGAGGGTATGTCAACTACAGTTAAGAAGTCCTTTAAGGATGTCGTAACAAGAATTCTAGAACCACAGGGAGATGTATAAATGGTAGGGACATATGAAGGATAGATAGATCCACATGACTAGACTAACAAAGGGTTAAGAAAGGAAAAAGAGAAAAAGTTGATTTACAATGAATGTCTAGTGAAATAACGTGGAAACCCCATATCTAAGGTCACATCAACAAGCATTGATAACTACATCCAATGAATGAAGGGCCATGCACTTATAGAGAAACTCATGGGGATGTGGCTCTCAGAAAAGGCCTACATATTTGGTTAAAGTCTCATTGGAAGGTGAAGGGTCAAATTGAAATTTAGCTGGGATCTAAAGGATTTTTATAGTCATTTTCTTGGAGACAATAGATAGGGTCAAATCCTTTGAGGAGGGGTAGTATTTATTCAATTAGGAAATCCTGCACATGCAACAATGAATAGAGATATTTTCCCTAGAGAAAGAAGGTTCCACAGCAGCACTAATGTGGATCATAATGTACTCGTTTCCCATAGGGGTTATGGGACCTCGAAACTCTGGTGGGAATTAGGAACACACTGGGATCCTTCATCAATGTCTTAGAAGTCACCAAATCTTCTAGGTACATCTCTTATGATAGAATTTTTGTATACATGAATGTAGTAGGATCCATGTTGGAGTCAATCATAGTTTCCTACCAAGACAATGATTGGACTCAAACCATGGACTACGACCATATGCCTTTTAGATACCAAAAGTGCCACATTCATGGACACCTTTTGAGGGAATACCCCCAAAATGAAACAAACAGATCAAACAAATCAAAAGAAGAAACTGGCCAGGAGAGTTTCTAAAAAATAAAAAGAAAAAGAAAGGAAGGTAGAAGGGCAACTAAACAAACAAGTATGAATCCATAATAGAACATTGCTAACAGATTCCAATATTTATAGGGGGGTATTAGTGAACCAATAGAGTATGATAAATCAAAGGATCATAAGGAAGACACTAAGAATATGGATGCAACACAGGAGGAAATATTGAAAACAAGAAAGACCTCAGATCCGAGGAAAGAGAAGTTGGTAGAAGGGGAGGAAAAAATGAAACATACCCAGGACCTATAGCCAAAGAAGAAAAAACACAAGACATGGATCCGTAGGAATTCATGGTGGATATGACAACTCCAAGAGCAACACATGGAAAAAAAATAATAAATAACATGCCTATTCACCAACTATGTAAGCTACAAAGGGATCTATTAAAAAGAACAATGGTGGGAGCCACCCAGGGGTCCGCATCATCCACCACTGGAAACCTAGGTATCAAAACCAACCCCCTCAAACTTTTGAGAAAGATTCTGGCAGAGGAAAGGAAAATAGCCAAAAATCCTCACAAATAGAAAATAGAGGAAATATGGGCCCTACTTGTAGATTCAGGCCAAGTTGTTTTCCTTCTGATCCATATTATTTTTAGAATGAAATGAAAGCAAATATATTACAATTATATACACATAAAAATTTCAAGAAACAGATAAATACAACAATACATGATTTCTATTAATGAAAGAAATGTACAGAGACTGTAAAAATATAGACTGCAAGACTTGTTAGAACGATGACAACTTTATCTCTGAGAAGAGATGTGACAACTATGCTCATTCGCAAGAAGATGATTACAATGAGGCTCTGAAGGCCTTTTTATGATAAACATCAATTCCAAAACCCTAGACATCGAAAAACATAACCCTAAGAGATGAAGCGCCAAAATTCATGTGGGCCTCGTAGGGGTAAGTTAGTACATTAAATTCTCGAGTTCCTACCTTTTGCATACAATATTTGTTTTAGGCATGTGATAGCCTATTGGAAATGTATTTTCGAGAAATACACATTATTTCATCAAACTCTAACTCTGTCTATAGTTTGACTATGGAAAGCCAGGAAAACATTGTTTAGATCCCGAAAACGGTCGTGGAAGTACATAAATATGTACTGAGATGAAAACTTCCAAAATAAGCCACTTGGAATAGGTTGGTGGCCACCAATATCCACTTAGATGTTGTGTATGGATTCAAGACAACCCTATAAGTGCATAACCCACAATTACAAATAAATTCCCCCATTACAGAGAAACGTGCTGAACTGAAAGCTATCAAGATGAGCTAGTTAGAATTTGGAATAGGTGGGTGGCCACCAATATACACTTGGATAAATCCTCCCCCCTTACGAAGAAATGGTATCCATTTTGTTGATTTCCTGGGGAAGAGGGAAAATCATTTTCTGAATCTGAATCTTGGTGAGATACATGCCTTGTTGGAGAAGTTGTGTTTCTTGGTCTGTGGAAGGATATCATGAACCTGTTTCTTGAGGGGTTGAATCTATTCAAGCAACGTATTGTCTCTAGGCTTGATGGGGAATTGTGTAGGCATCATTGTAGGTGAAGAAAAAATATCTTCTTTCTCTTCTGCAATCTGCTTTTTCTGGATAGAAGGTGTTGAGTCTGTAGTGGTTGTAGTGGCCTTATATACATCCTTTGAATAGTCTATGAAGAGGATGAATTTTGTAGTATGAGATATTACCTTGTGCCACTATTTTGGTGGAACAATATTCGAAACTACCTCGGGTATCCTGTAGAGATGACCCCCCAGAGTAATAATGAAATAATGGGGTCGAGACTCATAAAAAACATGACGTTTCCACATATATGGTTGGCCCAAAACAACATCACAAACATCTAGAGGGGAAACATCACACACTACCTCATCCTTTAAGGAATGGATTCCATAGGACAGGTAATACTGCTCACTAACATAGAGATCTCATCCCTAGTGAAGCCACCCGACGTTGTATGGCTACGGGTGTGGTGTTGTCAACAACCCCAACTATTTGATGACCTCAACTAAGATGAGGTTCTTATGGATAACACTATCAACAATGAAATTCAATGGGGTCCACTTCGCCCACATCTGTGATTAGAAGAGGCGCTCCCCCTCTCCAGGATCTACTAGTTGTTCTGGTGGAATTGTTTCGGTCGCGATAGTAGTAGTAGGGTCTAAGTCGCTGATCTTTCTATTTTCATTGTTTTCTGATCAGATTTTGAATTAGGGTTTGACTCCTTGTATTTGAACTCGACCACCAATGACTCTTTCGAGTGACATTCATCCTTTTTGTTCCAAGGGATTTTGTGGAAGTCACACCATTTTCTAGTGTAATTCTCTATCTTTCCTTTACCCTTATTTTCCTGTGTCTTGGACTAGTTTTCAGAAGGTTGTTGGTTAGGGCCCTCTTTACCATGCTTTGGTTGTTGCGGATTTGCAGAAATGAACTCCCATTTTTTCTAGTGCCTAAATTTCTACTCGATTTTGACACCATATCGATAGGAAGCTCCCAATGATGAGATGTTTAGGAAATCCATTTTGGTTTGGATGTACCTATGTAGAGCCCCATTGTATTCCATAACCGGATGTCGCTCGGAGTCTTTGATACCCATCTTGGTGTGCAAGGTATGGAAATTATTTGTGAACTATGACACTATTTGGCTCTTTTGTTGCCACAGTTTGGTCCATACCATGTACACCTTATCAACATGGTAGTATTGTTCCTTGACTGCATCCACAAAAAAATCCCAAGTGGGCTTGGGCCCATATATTCCAGATTTCTTTGTGGAAATTTTCTCCCAGTAAGTTTCCCATCAATGTTTGACATGGGGGAGATCCTTGAGGAGTGCGAAGGTGATATTTTCCTTGTTCGAAAAATTGTGAACAGGGAAATAAAATTCTAGCAGATTCAACCATTTTTCTAAGGCATCTGCATCTATCTGACCTTGAAATATGGGAATATAAAAATTAACTTGTACCTTGAAGGGAGAGGTTCCTCCAAGGTGGTCTCTTGATGAAGACACACCTATTGCTATCCGCAGACATTGAAGGATGTGGGAAAAATTCTCCATCATTATGTCCCTTTGTCGCATGAGAGATTGCTCAAGAAACAGGATAATATAATATTCTTCTCCACTGCTTTTATTTTCTTCCACCATAGAAAGTTTCTTGGGTGTGCAAGAGTGATTTTACTTAAGAGAGACAAGCTCTAGATCCAACTTGCTATACTCAGACCTTGTCAGGGACGTTCACTGAAAATTGATCAAGAGCAGCCTGCTCCAATACCACGGATCTAGATTATTTTCGAAACGAAATGAAAGAAGAGATATTACAATGAAATACACATAAAAATTTCCAGAAATAGATAAATACAACAATACATGATTTCTATTAATGAAAGAAATGTACAGAGACTATAAAAACACATATTGCAAGACTTTCTAGAATGGTGGCAACTTTATCTCTAAAAATATATGTGACGGCTACGCTCATTCACAAGAAGATCATTACAAAGAGGCTCTGAATGCCTTTCTATGATAAAAATGAATTCCAAAACCCTAGACATCCAAAAACCTAACCCTAGGATATGAAGCGCTAAAAGTCATGTGGGCCCCATTGGGGTAAGTTAGTACATTAAATTCCTAGGGCCGTAACTTTTGCATACAATCTCCATTTTAGGAATGTGATAGCCCGTTCAAAAGGTATTTTAGAGAACTAAAATTTAGGTTATCAAACTATGAATCTGTCTAGAGTTTGACAATGGAAAGACAATACAACATTATTTAGAGCCCCAAAACAACTATGAAAGTACAAAAAGATGTATTGACATGAAAAATCCCAAAATAAGCCAGTTGGAATAGGTGGGAAACCACCAATATCCATCTGGATGTTTTGTAGGGATTCAAGAAAGCCTTGTAATTGAATAACCCACAATTACAAAGAAATTTCCCCATTACAAAGAAGTGTTGTAAACTGAAAATTGTCAAGATCAACTAGTTGGAATTTGGAACATGTGGGTGGCCACCAATATCCACCTGGATCACCTTCCCGATAATTGTTTTACCTCCCAACCAAAAATTTAAATATGAATATTGTATCATGGAATGTGAGAGGACTTAATGCACCATCTAAACATTGGATGTTTAGAAACAGATTGGCCAAGAGAAAGTATATTTAGTTATGTTACAAGAAACAAAAGGTGACAAGGGAACAATGAGAATGATACCTTAGAAAGTGTGGAAAGTATGTGAATTATAAGTTATTCAATTGAAGGGTCCTCAGGAGGACTAGCCATTCTATGGGATCCAGAAACTTTGGATATCAATACTTACTCAACATGTCAATGAATCCTTATGATAAAATTTAGAGTAATAAGATCAAGTGATCATGGGTATGTCTCAAACCCATATGGACCCCAAGCCCCAAGTCAAAAGAGATATTTCCTAGATGAGTTAAACATCTTAGTTAATACTGTGAAAAAACAACCCTTGGTTGTGGGAGGGGACTTCAACATGATGAAATATCTATTAGCAAAAAAGGCTAGTGCTAGAAGACTAGACCTAGATATTGAATCGTTTGGGACATTGATAGAACACCTCAGATTAATACATATTCTTGTGAGGAGTGGCTTGTTCACTAGAATATTTTTTTAGAATGTAAACAAATCTTAAAGCATAGACATACTATCTTCACTATGCGATAATAAGAAAGAATCGAATTTTCCTCAATTTCCTTGCAATGTTAATTACCCTTCACATATGTATTAATTTTCATGAGAGATCCTTTCGATGCATATGTGTTGATATGAAATGCCATAAAATATAGATTGAATGGTAAGTATATTATTGAGAATTGTTCTTAAGATAACGTTTTCACACTGATATGAACCCTTCATCCTATTAATTATAGGTTGAGAATTCATAAATACATATACCTTTTGGGGCCCTTTTTCTACTACTAGTCTAAGGGGAAATTTTAGGACAATAAATTTGGCATATTTGTTTGTACCTATTCCCAATATAGCCTTGAATTTGATCCAATGGGTATATGGAAGATGAACTATACCCCCATGCACCATATACCTAAGGCTCCCCTTGATAAAATCCATAAAATTATAGCCAAACTATTGATTTATATATATGATCTTCCATAATTATCCTTGAATACTTTTCTATTTTTTGTTGAGGAAATATCTTGATGATATCGATACTATGAATTTCACATTGTAAACGAAGTATGAATATATATTCGAAGAGATAAGATTTCCTTGATGGCCAAATCCCCCATGCCACAATCATTGGTAATTGCTTAAAATTCACCACCAATCCATTTTCATCAAAACATTTGAGGCTCTTTTCTATAGACATACCATTCAACATTTGATTTAGGCTTACTAAATTTAACAATTCCTTCCAAACTTGCACATCTAAACCTTCACATAATGCTTATTGATCTCTTAGACTAAGAGTCTTAATAGATTTTAATTCTTAACTTAATATAGTGGAAATATTGTTATATAATACCTAACACATAGTAAAAATACTCTCCTTCCAAAAAATATGATTAAATTTCTAGGTAGCCTATAGTATCCACCATACTAATTAGAGTGAATTTGGTCCAAAAATGGGCCTCCTAAGAAAATTGTTAATCCCCTAGAAAAATCCTCATGTAAAGAAATATATATTGAGTTGTTTTATTTCTATTTTTATATTATTATTGCTAGATATACCTTTTAAATGTAATTGTATCCTCAATATCCTATATATACACCAAGAAGACCTAGTTTTGGAATAATCTCATCTTGTACATTTGTCTATTTTAAAACGATATTCCCCCCTTGAAGAGGCTTAAAACCAATTCTTATCTATTTATAAATGTGTGTATTTACTTCTCTCTCTCTCTCTCTCTATTTTTATGTTATTTCGGTCATTTGGTTCATAACATTTGGGATTAAAGCATACAATCCTAGGGTTTTTCTCCTCCAACAGAGTCATCTTGGAATTTTCACTATAATTTTTTTCAAAGAAGTTTCAGACTATGAAATTTTCAAGATTAGAAGGAGACATATCAAGGTACATGTGGTAAATTTTTTTGATATTGTTTTATTACAATTTATGAGATATATCCTATGGAAGATAGGGTTTGCGACTAGTTCTTAAATCCATTTCAAATGAATCATCTTGAAATTTCCTCTATAATTATTTATTGGAAAGATATTAGACCATAAAAGTTTCATGGTATCGAGGAGACAAAAAAAATTAAAGGTGGTAAAACTTTCATGTTCTTTAGTTTTTAAATTTCTGAGATATATGCTATGGAAATTAGTGTTATTTGACTAGTCCTAAAACTAGTCTCAAACATGTGTTCTTGGTAGAAGTGACATATATAAATCTTGGTAAGTCCAAAGTGAGTGCCGCTAGTTCCTTTGAAAATGAAATAGACCATATTATTTCAGGTAAATATTTCAAAAATATATATGAAATATCGACCACATAAAATTCCATACAAGTTTTCTCTCTGGAAAGGGCCAAAAATTAACAAGTTTTGGTAAAGTTACCATAGCTTTCACTTGGCACATAATTCTCATCAGAACTGTAGAGTTGGAGAGAAGAAACATAAAATTACTATAGACAAAAATTTTAGACTTAGGAGGGCCTAAATCACATTGATACATCAGGACAAACATCATCCAATAAGTCAATATCCCAATTAGGGTTTTAAAGGTACACAACTTACAATTGCCATAAATTTTGATTGGAAGATTTATTTATTTTTATTCAAAGTTTTTTATAAAGAGAGAAAAAATAAGTATTTTTATTTTTATCTCACATGTAAATTGGTGTTCCAAAAATTACTTCACCAACTAAATCTGCAGAAATATCAACTATGACTTATGAAGAAAGATAAGAGATTTTTCATCAGTTATCCAAATTGGAGAACCAATTTTATGAATTGAGTAATAAGTCAATAAAAAGTAATGATTTGATGGAAAATAATATGTATCAAAATAGGGAATATATGGAAAAGAATATGGATTAAAATAGGGTACAAATGGAAAATAATATGGATAAAAAGTGGAAGAATTGCAAATATCCATGTCCACCATCTTGTTATGTACCCTAGATGAGAAGGGGTTCCATTCTTTAGCATTGTGTTTGTTCCATAGTTGAGAAGAGAACCTAGGATTGGTATTTTGAGAGAATAAAAGAGGAGTGAAGATTTCATAGAAGCAATGCATGCCACTGTGTCAAAAGGAAACTCCCTAGAAAGTGTCTCTTTCTTTGTGCTTGCATTTGAAGAAAAGGGAGTAGATTGGCATCACACTCTAGTTGTGTTTTCTCTTGTATTAGGTTTCTTAGGCTATGTTTTTTGTTTAGTTATGGATGGTGTGTGAGTATTTATTTATGATTTGTATTTTTCACATTTCATCTATTTCATACATTTTAAGAGGAAAACCAGTGATAAAAGAATCTGAGATCTAAAGAAAATTAAGCTTCACAATAAAGATTTCAATATTTTATTAGATCTATTATCACGATCTATCCAATGGAATATCCATTGAAGTTTGAATATCATATTGGTATCAAAGTAGGTTTTTCTATAGTATTTGTCGAAAGTTTTAGGGATCCAGGAATCAGTTTAAGAATACATTTGTATAACTCTAGCCATGTCTAACGAGTCTCTTCATAACAAACCTTGATATCCAATAGAGGATATATTTTCATGGATAGAACATAAATTCACTGAAATATCTCCAATTTATACCTCTTCATTTAATCTCTAGCAAGCAAGCTAAGAGTATTTGAATAATTTGGAGGATCAAAATCAAGTATTGGATCAGATGGGAAACTATGGGATAATGAAGACCCAAAAAAGGATTCGCAGAAAGAACCTGAGAAAGAGTAGTCAAGTTATAGTACCATAAACCCTTCACAATATTTATTCAATAAAAAAGAAAAATCAGACGTAAAGACATACCAAGGTTAGATCTATGCATTAATATTGAATCATTGGTTGCAAAAGATATAATTTATTTCAGCATTCACCATATAGATGAAGAACAAAAAATATCATTTTACAAACTGAAGTTAGAGGGCCATGATTTAACCTAGTGGAAAATCCATACATAAACACTTAGGTTGGAGGGTGATCCACCAGTAACTAGGTTGCAGGACATAAAATACCTCATCAAGTCCCAATTCTACCTTATAATATATGTAGAGGAGCAATGGATCTAGTGGCACTACTTAAGGTAGAAGAAAGGTTAGAGTGTACAGGAGTACACCACTGAGTTCAAAAACATGGCCATCATGTTGGGTGTCTTTTCCAAGAACCGATATGTACTCCTCAAGTATTTAGCGGGGTATACATAGCCATCTAAGAAAGTAGGTGGTTCTTTTCAATCCAAGGATAGTCGATGAGGCAAGTGTAGATGAACAATATTTGGAAAATATGGGCCACAAGAAAGTGCAGCCAAGTTGTTCAAAGTAGAAAGAGCACCGAGAAGATTCCAAGGAGGGGAAGAAGAAATGGAAATGGGGAAAGGACAATAATATGCCAGCCATTGCACATCAATGCAAGGATCTTGGAAACCATTGTAGCAATTGAAATATTATTGGGAACACTGAGGAAAAGTGATAGAAACCGCATCCATAGTTGAACCTGAAGAACTACAAGAAAGATGCAAAGAAAAATAATATTCTAGACACATATTCAAGCAATTAGGTTGAAAGCAACTCTGATGTGGATGAGAATATTTCCTACAAATTAGTGCATAAGTAGGTGGATATGAGTAGCCTTCATTACCAGGAAGAGAAGGAGATGACCAAAATCTTCCAAATCAAGATTCAGATCAATAATACAAAGATAGATGCCATGTTTGACTCTAGTTCATAGGCTAATCTCATAGAAGTGAATGTAGTCAGTAAGCTTGGATTGGAGGTTCACGATCATCCTAGCCCATTGTTGGGCCCTTTGTTTTGGAAATGACGATGTTTTGGAAAAAGCTCCATGTGTTAGTTGGAAAAGTAGCAGAAACCACTAAAAATATTGAGTGCCAACTAGATGAGCAACGAAAAAGGCCAAGGGAAGTGAGCGCTAGCAAGGAAAAGAGAGAAAAATAGTGGAAGGTACAATACATAAAGTGAGATAAAGAATCTAAGAAGTGGCCAAGGTAAAAATATAAATATGGGAGCTATGTAACAGGAAAGGGTTTTTTTTTTGTTGGTTGGTCATAATTGTCATTATTATTATTGTTGAGTAGAAGAGATTATCTTTGTAGCTCAGATTTTGGGGTTACACTCTAGCTATCTCAACCTTGTATTGCTACTGTAATGGTCTCCGTTGATAGTCTTGTTTCCATTGTAAGACGATCTTGAGTCTGTATTCGGTTATGTGGAGTCATATCCTGTTGCACAAGAGATTTTATTGGAGACCTATGATGTATGAATATTTTGGAATGTTGGAGTTGCTAATATAAATATGTGTTTGGGACCTAAAATTTATTTTTGTAAAAATCTACTATGTTGTGTATGAATCTTTGTTTTTGTCGCAAAATTAATTCTTTCTTGTTTGGTTGAGTATTTAATCACCGTTTATGCATCTCTTTGAGATATATTGCATGTCTCTAATTAATGTTAAGGTAAATATGATGTTGTGTTCTCTATGACTCACTTCATCATCCAAATCTTGGATACACCTCAAGTGAGACTTCTTTCCCTTGCGAAAGGATGAATATGAAAATGTCTCTAGACTACAATCGTGCCTTTTGTTGGAAACCTTATAGAACCCTGGTCTCAACCTTACGCCAAAAAATGGTTTTGTTGGTGAGACCTAATATTTAAAGTGAGATTTTATAGGATGCCCCATTATATTTTTAAATATGATTTTGAGAACTGGTGGGAAAGAAGGTGTGATGTGTTCATACAGAAGGAAGGCAAGTTGTAGCATAAAATTTGTAGGGTTTTGAAAAGTGTTTTCTTCTATTATGAACGTGCAAGTGACCAATACAAGATATTTTGGAATATATTCCCCGAATAGGTAGTTCAATTGTTAGTGAAGCTACAAGAAGAACTAGAATATAATGTTTGAGTGAAAAGAAGATATAACTGGACCGTTGAGGGTTTAGCATTTCTTCATAAATTGGATCATCATATCTCTAGTGCTATGGATTTTTGGGTGCATATTGTTCTACGAGATTACATTATCAAATTTTCTACAGACAACTACCAACCTTTTTCAAAAGAATAAGTCATATTCAAAGAAGGAGCAAGAGGAATACTATTACAGGAAATCCCTCTTTGGATCAATATTTTTCTAGTGGAAGAAGGGATGCTACATGTTCCTTTAGTTGATATGGAAGCATAAACCATTACACTTTGGGGAAGGTTATTTGCAAAAGGTTTTATGAGTTAGCAAACAAAATATATTTCTAGAGATGGGGTATCGATGAGAAAAGAGTTAGAGAAATGAAAGATCTATGAGGAGGGTTGTGGCTACTAAAAAGAGGTGGATAATCCATATGATAAAGGTAATTAAGAGACCTAATCAGTCACAAAAGGAGATTGGTTATGACGGTAGTCGAAGAAAAGCGTTATAGAATTTGCGAGAGTTGAAGGAGAGATTTAGTGATAGAGGTGAATTTTATGAAGGAGGAAGACATGAGAAGGGAACCTTAGGAGATATGGATGAAGGAGTGAGGATAGAATCCACCACTGAAGAATAATACTCATTCGATACCTCCGAGGGAGCTACGAGAGAATCAAAACCTATAACACTAGAAGATACTAGACTACAACACAAAGTAGACAGAACCTTGCAAGAAAATGGGATCCCCCAGATCAAATAAATCTTCTCTATAGGTAAATGACCTAGCCCTGAGTCATCTATTCCCATGGAACTATCTCAAAATTTGGCAATCTCTACACTAAATCCTTATGTAGTTTCTGCCTTTTTTAACCCTTCTATTCCAACAAGTTTGAGTAGTAATAGTAGTGAAAGTGTGGTGAGTATTTCGGGTATATCACAACTGAGACCCTCTAGGTTCATTTTAATAGAATATTCAAATTCATCAATGGCACATCAACATATAGGATCTCTCACTCAATGCTCAAAAATTTTCAGGTCAAGGGGATAAGGATGTCGAGCAACACTGGTTCCTTTATGAAGCCATATGGAGGTCTTGTAGAACTCTATAAGAAAATAAAATGGTTGAGTTCTAGACTACTTTGAGGGTTTGGGATATAAAATGGTACATGAAATATATCGAGTTAGGAAATAATAAAGGGAATACTTTCTCTTCATTTCAGGTGAAGTAAAGGTTTATAACAAAATTTAAGCTACCCTAGTTAGACAAATAGGATCTTTCCTAGTTATGGGAGATAAATCAATGAGATGGTGAGTCTGCATGGGAATAAAATCATATATTTAAATAAGCTATCAGGAATATGGAAAACCCTATCTATAAGGATCATTAGAGAGAGTGTTTTATTCAGGGGTTGTTACCTTTGACCTAAATCCCATTGACTCAAAAAAGGATAGCTATGTTGGTAGAAGTGTTGGAGGAATCCATGAAGATTGAGGCTATGGCAGGTTATCCTAGAAGCTTGCAGGTGATGATACCACTTGAAGATAAAAATATTTCACAATTGTAGGGCCATATCTCTACATTAATTGAGAAGATCCAGGATTTGGCCCTTCCCAGAGTAGGTTGACCATATGTTTGGTGCTCTGTATGTTATACATAAGATCATACAACAACTAAATTTCCAATATTGAGAGGTGCATGACCCTATACTAAATCGATGGTACCTCTACAAATAGGACCACTAGGATGAGTTATGCAAGTCACCGTCGTAGTTCCATTTGATGGCCATGTTCAATATCGTTCTTTCTCAAATAAACAAGGAGGCCAAAAAATGAGTATTTTGATATCTGCAGAAGTCAGGGGCACTCTGCAAGGCACTACTCCATTCCATAGAAATATAATTCTTCTTTAAATATTGTGTATTATGAATTATGTGGCTCTCCTAGTCGTACTACCAACCAATGTAGATATTTGGATGCTCTTGCATACAAATTTGATTGATCCGCATTCAAATTTAATGAGAATCCTCAAGGGTTTGGAGGAGGTCGCAGAGGTGGAGAAATTTTTAGAGGTGGATAGACTAGAAGGAGAGTACCGGTTCATTGCTACAACTATGATGAGAAGGGTAATATCACAAGATATTGTCCACTTCTGAAAAGACCATAGTGTGCGCACTGTAGAAATAATACGCATGCCATCGAGGACTTGTCCATATATGATTTCAAAATGGAAATATTGTTCTAGGAAAAGAGGAGCTAATATGATAAATTTTGAGCCCAGATCCACAACCAAGGAAAGGAAGTCCATTATTAACATCATCACTAGAGGAGGAACCAAGGCTAGTTCTGATATTGAAATTCCTCATCAGACCAAGATCCATAAGGTTGTACCTAACAATACCAAGCATGATCTTGTAAGGAAGAAGGAATTATTTAAGAATGCAGTGGAAATTTTCAGACAAATTTCTATTTTTGTAATGCCTAAAGTTGCGAAACCAAGTTTTAAGTTAAACCCCTTCCAGCCAAGAGTCATTGGAGAACCACTTTCTCATCTAGAGCCCTAAGAAAAATAACAAAAGGTTGTTGATATTTGGTTACAACTATTTTCTAACAAATTGGATGATGAGAAGCTCACTTGGAAGCTGCAGAATACAATCAAAGTGGCCTTGAGATATGAAGTAAATCAAGAAAAATCTATCACTTCTAACCTTCTAGAAAGGAATGCAAGTAGGATACACAAAAGAAACATGATAACTGGAAGATAATTTATATTGAATGCTCACATTAAAGATTACGAGATCAAGGATGTTATGTTGGACTTCGGCTCTGATGTCAATATCTTTCCAAAGAATAATTGGGAGAAGATGGGAAAACCCAAGCTAGTATATTCTTGAATAAATTTTTAGATGGTGAATCAATACTCTATTTACCCAATAGGAAGGCTACAAAATGTCGAGGTGGATTTAGCTAGAATCAAAATAGTGGTAGACTTTGAGGTCAATGAAAAAATGGGGGAAAATATATATACCCAACTCTATTAGGTATTGAATCAGCCTACGAGAACTATGCTATAATAGATATTTAGAAAGAAAATATGACCTTTGAATTTGATGGCATGAAAGTGACTTATGTTCTAGAAACATATCAAGGCCCAAGGTATAATGACCCAACAAAGGAGAATATGAAGAATAATGTTTTGGATCAACTGTACACTATGATTGTAGGTAAACGAGAAGATCACATTAGTTCCACTGTAGATGGATCTGTAAGTTGGAAAAACATTCAGTCTGTGAATGAAGATTCTGAAGAAGCTTTTAACAATTGGAAACACGAAAGGTATGAAAATTTCTCCCAATGTTGCACAAATTTTAGGTCAGTAAGATGGATTAGATCTGAAATAGTTAATTATCCAATATATGACAACACCTCAGATATACACAATTTTCTCGTTCATATGGAATAAAATGTTGAAATAGAAAAAATATTTTCAACACTTGACATAGATTTGAGGTCGTCCCCATGCTCGCATGTGGTGGACCACTCATAAATGAACTTTGTTTTCTTGGGATGAGTTCAAGCTCATCATTCAATATTGCTTCATTCCTCCATCATAGGTAAACTAGTCTAGTAAGGAGTAGAAGCTAAAGAGTTAGAATTTAACTATAGAATCATACGACGAGTCATCCGATCCAAGGGAGAATATCAAGTATTGTATTGGGGTATGGGAAGTTGTGAAACTTCCTTCTTAGTTCTACATACAATTTTTTTTCCATTTTTTGGTAATCATTCTAAAATCCTGGTATGTGCATGAGGAAAATAGAAGACAAATTTCTTGATGAAAGGTGCTTAAAGGTTAGTTTTTCCAAGAATTCACTTTTTTCTAGTAAGTCTCCTTAAATCACCCTAGTATTGCAACAAATCAAGAGAATTCTTTTTTTTGATGAATAGAAACCCAAATATCCACCCACAATGTGTTCTAAGCATGAACATATGATCTGATATAACTTTTATCCTTCTCTTGCAAGAATACCCATGGCTTGTATAAAGGTTGATAAGGACCCTGAAGACTCGAAAGGCCTAGAGGAACTTTTACACTTAACTTTTAAGGAATATGCAAGAACATGAGAAGTTAAAGACACGATATTTGATGATGTTAATAGTTCATATCCTAAACCTTTAAAATTGTGAAAAGTGAATATAGGGAGTCAAGAGAATCCTAAAATGGCTTCTATAGGGTACTATTGGCATGAACATACCATGAAAAATATACAAGCTCTATTACGGGAGTATGAGGATTTATTTCCTAAGATTGTTTCATAACTAAAAGGGATTAATGGATATTTAGGAGAGATGAGGATAGAGCTCAAGAATGGTTCTAAGTTGTTAAAACATAGTCCATGCTGCCTAAGTCATAGAGTCAAAGAAAATGCTAAGAAAGAGATCGACAAAATGATTGTAGTTGGGTTTATTTTTCCTATGGATGAGGCTGAGTGGATCAGTCCCATTGTGATATAGAGTAAGAAGTGTATCGATGATATCATACTTTTAATTGAATACAAAGGTTTGAATTATTCTAGCATACATGATCCCTTTTCGATTCCCTTTAGTGATGAAGTACTAGATTTGGTGGCTGGAAAGAAAGTGTATTGTTTTACAGTTGAATTCTCATGTTATCATTATATTAGAATCGTGGAACAAGAAAAAGGGAAGACTATATTTACAATTGAGTGGGGTTATTTTTCTTATAATTTTATTCCCTTTGGGATGAAGAAATCCCCAAATGTCTTCTATAGAATAGTTATTATTGCTTTCCATGACTTTATTCACAAGTTCCTTGAGGTATATATGGATGATTGGACTGTGTGTAGTCTATTGAAGGAACACATAGGCTTAATTCGTTTGTTGTTTGAATAGTGTCGGTAGTTACAAATATCTCTGAACCTAAAAAGGGCATCTTATGTGTACCTTTTGGAAATTTACTAGGACAAATAATTTGTAGAGAAGCAGTCCTGGTAGATCCTGCGAAATATGTTATTATTCTCAATATACCTCCACCTGCAACTACTAAACCATTTTGATCCACTTTGTTTCATATTGGATACTATCGTATGTTTATTAGAAGTTACACAAGCATAACTGCCCCACTAGAAAAGTTACTAAAGAAATATAAAGTCTTCAGTTGAAAAATCGAGTGTGATCAACCTTTCAAAACTCTAAAAGAAAATTTGAGTATTTCCTCTATTATGATATACCCAATATGGGAGGTGGAATTCCACGTTCACATCGATGCATCTGTAATCACTTTAGGTGTGATCCTTGTGAAACCTGGTGAAGGAAATCTGGACCATCTCATCTATTTTTCTAGTAGAAATGTTTCATAAGCCAAGCTTAAATACCTCGCCATTGAAAGAGAAGGTTTGGCCTTGGTTTATGCTTTAAAAAAATTTGGACATTGTTTATTAGGAGGCCATTTTAAATTATTTACTGACCATTCAACTTTGAAATATTTGGTAAATAATCTTGTGTTAGAAGGGAAGATTTTAAGGTGGCTTTTGTTGTTTTGAGATTTTTCCTTTGAGTTCATTGTCAAGCCAGGAGAATTAAATGTTGTTCTCGACCATTTATCAGACCAGGAAAAGGGAAGGTTGGGAAGGAAGTAGGAGAAGCATGAAAGGATTGTATACGACACAATGAAAGGTAGAGCAGATCGGTTAAAGGAAAGGCATGAGGGTGAAAGGAAGGTAGGCAATAGGAAAACAGGGGATAGTTATCCTCCTCATTGGTTAGTTTTGCCTCATCAAGGGAAGGATGTATGGAATTATAATTATAGAAGCAACATAACATAGGAGGATTATATTGTAGGAGGCTAGGAAGGATAGGAATATCATTATTTCATGTAGGCATGTCATCATAATGACATATATTATATATATAAATATAAAATCTAGATAGAACAGGAAAATGAAATACAATGGTACAATGCTCGGGATCTGAGCATAGGGATAGGGTGTGGATAGGGCAGCAACAGGGTCAGCCAAGTCAAGAACAATAGAGAGAGAGTGTATCCTCATTGGTTAGTTCCACCTAATCAAGGGTTAGAGCAGGTTACTACTCAAGGGATTACTAACTATACACCTCATTATTGGATGGAATTATCTCATTATGGAATGGAACTACCGGATGCAAGATGATCGGATCAAGATGACATTATTAGTAAGTGACAGTAGAGTGGGATACTAGAAAGGACTATAGGAGGAGGGAGAAGGTGATCCAAATTATTTTCGGCACGAAATGAGATTGGAGATATAATAAAGAAATGCACAGAGATATTGCAAGAGAGACAAAAATATAACAGAGATATAGCAGAAATAAAACAAGAGTCACAGATATACAGTAATACATGATTTCTATTAACGAAATAAATGTACAGAGACTGTAAAATACATAGTGAAAGACTCGCTACAATGGTGGTAGCTTATCTCTGAGAAGAGATGTGATGGATACTCGCATCTGTGAGAAGATCATTACTGCAATGAGGCTCTAAGGGCCTTTTTAACAAAATTAAAATCCAAAACCCTAACCTTGAAAGATGAAGAGACAAAAGGTTTGTGGGCCTCGATGGGGGTAGTTGATATGTCAACTTCCCAGGGGCATAACTTTGGCATACGATCTCTGTTTGGGGCGCACGATAGCACGTTGTAAATATCTATGCGAAAAATACAAATTTTGGGTGAGAAACATTGATTTATGATCTATGTTGCTCCCCTTTTTCTCAAAAAACATCGTTTAGGGCCTCAAAATGGCCCCAGAAGTTAAAAACTGCTAAAAATAGTAAATCACCAAAATTTCCAAAAACATGTTTTGGGCCAGTTGGAGAAGGTGGGTGGCCACCGAAATCCACCTCGATCAATCCTCCCTCCTTAGGAAGTAATGGTCTCCATTGTATTGAGTTCCCTAGGGAGAGGGAAAAGCGATTGTTGAATCTGAATCTTGGTGAGCTGCTTGCCTTGCTAGAGACGTTGTGTTGCTTGGTTTGTTGAAGCTTGTCACAAACCTGTGGCTGTAAGTGTTGGAAATTTTTAACCAGTATGGCTACATGAGATAACTGTGTGCAGAAGGAATCTTTGTGTTTTTCTACAATCTTTTCAACCTACTTCTATTGGATAGAAGGTGCTTGGGCCGAAGCTGTGGCAGTTGCAATATCCTTCTATTCACCTTTTGAACAGATTGTGAAGAAGCTAAATTTTGTAGTATGAGATACTACCTTGTGGCATTATTTAGGTGGGGCAGTAGTTGGAACTACCTCTGGTATCTTGTAGAGATGACCCCCTAGAGTAACAATGACACTATGGGGTCGAGACTCATAGATAGCATGGCGTTTCCACATATATGGCTAGCCCAAGAGAACATCACAAACATCCAGTGGGGAAACATCACATAATACCTCATCCTTGAAGGCTTGGATCTCGTATGACAATTGACACTACTGGATGACATGAAGATCTCATCCTTGACGAAGCCACCTGATGTTATATGGCTGCGGGTGTGGTGTTCTCAACAGTCCCAACTATTTGATGAACTCTACTGAGATGAGGTTTTTATGGCTTCCACTATCAGCAATAAAATGCAGCAAGATCCCCTTCACCCACATCTTTGAATGAAAAAGGTGCTCCCCCTCTTTAGGATTTGTTGGTTCTTCTGGTTGAATTGTTGCGGTCACGACAATAGCAATGGGGTCTGCATCAATGATATTTCCTTTACCATTATTTTCATAATCAGATTTTGAATCAGGGTTCAGCTTCTTGTCTTTGATCTCGGCCACCAATGACTGTTTTGAGCAACATTCATCGGTGTTGTGCCAGGGACTTTTGTGGAAATTGCACCATTTTCCAGTATCCTTCTTTGTCTTCCTGTGACCTTCTTTTCCTATGGCTTGGACTGGCTTTTGGGAGACTGTTTGTTAGGGTTGTCTTTGTCATACTTTGGTTGTTGTGGATTTGTAGACCCGAACTCCCATTTGTTCTGATGATTAAACTTC
>JASDQU010010038.1:57974-73328 GCA_032191745.1 Picea mariana | reverse complement strand
AAATGGAATTTTAAATCAATCCTCTAGATGTTTCAGTCCTGGGTGATTGAAATACATGGACTTTGATCATGCTACTATATCACTTTATCATCATTAATAATAGGAGGAAACACATACCTTAGTGTGAAATGCTAATAATCATTGGATCCGATTTTTATGAATAAGGTTTGTTGATGGATTGGAATATTTAGAAGATAAATGAGATTGGAGTCTAATGGTCCTTTTTTTGTTTTTAATTAACTCTGATTCCAGGAACAATACATTGTGTTCATATATCCAAATCTCACAACAATCATGACACTAAAGTCTCTTGTTGAAGGGAATATTAAGAGAAAGCACATATTGATCATCTCTTAGGAAGAAGGTTTTTATATTTAGTTGAATGCAAATAGAATGAATGCACTTGCCTTTACACAAAGTTTTATGAAAACCAAATTCATATAAGTTTACATTAGCCTATCATGCTTTTCCTATAATTAGTTTTAGTTCCGGTCTTGTTTTTCATTTTACTTAATTTTAATTTTAATAAGTTAGTCATTTAGAGTAAGAATTATTCCCAAACTATCTAAGAGCTTATCACACCATTCTGTATTGGCATACATGTTGGGAAATGGCTTATGCAATCATCAACTTGAGATTTTTATCTTGAAAGAAAAGGTAACTTAGAGAAGTGTCAACCCAACTTGGATGATTAAGATTCCTTTGCAACATCCTTTGATTCATAAACTAATATTGTCATCAACTCAATAGCTGATCAGAAATATATTCTCATTTATTTACTCACATATTTGTTTTATGATCTGGTTGATATTTGGAGTCTTTTTCATTACTATTTTGATGGCCTCCATAATTGTTATTTTCCTCTTTGATTTATTAGATTGAATTATTTGGGTCCATGTGGATAATATTTAATTTTGTATATCAAAGAGAAAATGGCACTTTGGTTAGAAATATATTTTATGTTATTAGAAAATTCAATGTTTTTAAAATTGTAGAAGAAGTGCTTATGTCAAGAAATCTTGAGAGAGTTTGGTTTATGAAATATTTCATGCCATTGGTTCTTGAAAATCTATTTTGAATGAATTTTCCATTAACTCATTTTGCCAGATTCCCAGAAACATTTTTTGTTGCACTGAATGAAAGTAATTGCATGTGACAATTGGATTGGAGAATTGTATTGCAAATCTTTTACACGTGATCGTCAATTCTTGTTATCTTCCTTGTCCTTAATTTCAAATATCTACTCTCATAATTTATTATGTTGGTTTAGATGTTGAATGGTTTCAATTTCTTGACCGGTATTTTCCCTTGGCTTTCTTTTTTGTTTTCACCAAAAAAACTCTCGATGTTGATGTACCCGATTTGTTACTGGTTGTTGGGTTTTCTTCTTATTTTTTAGCCAATTACCTTTCCTTTTTCATGACTAAAATTTTAGCTTTAGATTCCTTTTAGTTTGATTTTATTTTTCATGAATTTATTTTTTATTTCAGTCCTACCTTCTAATTGTACATAGTGCTTCCATATTTTGATTCGAATTCTAGTATTTCCCTGAGCTGATTTGACTCTTAGTCTTGAGAATTACTCTTTAAATTTTTGGTGAGGGGTTGGTCCAAATTTTTTTACAAGTCATAGGATGCATGGGATGCTTTGTCTAAGTGAACATTCATGAAGTTCTCAGTTGTAGGTATGGACTGGTAATTGTGGTGGAATACATGTGTCTGTTGTGCGTATCATGATAATCCATAAGTATAGGAAAGTGTATATCCACTCTCTTATTTGAGCTTCACTAACTTCATATCAATAAAATGGCCAAGACTATGATAGTGTTTGGGGAGACCTATGGGTTAAATTGAAATGCATAAAAAATACTTAACAAATCATATCAAATCTCGTATCACCCCACTTCCTTCACACCTTATGTGCATATGCATATCTATATCTAAAATATGAAAGGGTGAGCATTTTATAAAATAAAAAAGGAAGTTGAAAGAACTATTAATAGTGTGGGAAGTACAAGTAAACTCATCAGGGCTATGGACATCTGTTGGGAGTAGGGCTATGGTTGTATGTTGTTGAGGAAACTTCATCATGGTTATGGATGCTCGTTGGAAACAAAGCAATGCCGAGAAAAAAGAGATGAGGAAAACACTTATGTAGATGTTTTCTTATTAATAAATGTGAAAACCCATGGTTGAATGAAAGCTATTCTGAGGTGTGCAACTAGTAAAATAATGTCTCTCATTGTTTTTCTCTTAGAAAAGGTTGTGTTAGTTTACAAGTGCTAGAGATATTGGGTTATATCTTCTAAAATTTTGGCATCATTGTGGTACCCATGATTATTGGGAAATTGTCTGAAGTTTGCTGAACTTATGTTTAAAACTCGGATTTGAAGTATGGACCCTAGAATTCTATTGACATAAATAATTGGTTCTCTGAGTGTGTCACCATTTCTTGTGGCCGCAACAAACCCCCCTTTACATTTTTCTTTTGCAAGGGAAGAGAAAGGGGTCCCCTAATAAAATTTGAATCCTTTCATGTAATCCTCTACTGCCTAAGCCTGGTGCTTGTTCTTTTCCTATTTTGAGGGAGTTGAGATTTGATCTTGAATGATGATTTCTTTGATAGAGGTTTATTATCTCTTTTGATCTTATGATTTCAAATGTCTTCATGATACTTAGTTTACCTATGATGTCTCATTAACATTTGTAGGAGTGTTCAACACATTGTCTTCCTACCTTATATAGTTTCCCAAATGTTTAATGATTTTATATGGTTGTAAGGTTTGATGATCTAGTACATGTCTTGGATGAGTTTGATGTATTTTGTTGATCACTTTCATGGATGACTTATTCAAGGTTTTCTAGTATGTGGTGCTTAACATATTCATCTTTATACTCTCATATATCGGACAACTCTTAACTTGATTCATCGGTTCACTAATATTTTCTATGTGCTGGAGATTAGGTGTATGAATTTGTCATGATTGTTATTTAATATAGATCATGAATGATTTCCTTTGAAAAACCTCTCCTCATTTTAATCACTTTTAGTACTTGCTCATAAATTTTCTTAAAGGCAAGGAAATGCTATGTCTCTCATGTGTTGGTGAATGTCCTCTTAATTACATAGATGATTTTGTCTCTTTCTATGGATGCAGGAATAGGTTAACAAGATATCCTATCTTCAAGGTTTTTGTAGCTTTGAGATGCATGTGGGGGAATCCTTTGATATTATTCTCCTTTTATCATTCCATCTATTTATTTAGATTTCCCTCCACTTTCTTCCATTATTTTCTCTAAATAAACCTCATTGTTGGATTCTACTCATTGAGATTTTTCCAACGCCTGTAACCATACTTAAATATGAGTCCCGAATGAAAAGTTATGGCTTCTTGAAGTTTCCTAAGCCTTCACTCACCTTTTCTACCTCAATTCCACGTGGATCCCTCTCTCCTCTACCATCCAACGTTGCATTGATATCACAAATTTTGTACCCACCACATTCCTCATCATTGTCGAAATTCCCCACGATGCACTTCCCTTTTGTCCTTCTCTTTCGATGACGAAGATGCCCCATGTCATTTCCTCATCGGGGATCCATCACTCCTAGCACTCGAACATTCTAATCCTATCCTCCAACAATGGCATCTCCCCAATATATATAAAAAATCTAAGGATTCTAATATGAATGGCCTCGATCTTATTAGAGTTGCAAAGCTTATTGACAGTTAACCCCTTCCCTCTTTCTCAGCTAACACTATTAACATGTGGCATCTAAGTTGGCACTCTGCACACATGGCCCTACCCATGACCAACCACTTGGAATGAAACTTGTAATATCTAGCTTGACATTAAACATGACCCAAACATCCACAGATCCCACATGACAGATAGACCCATCCCCAACCTAACACATGGACTGACATGGCGATACATGTCATCACTAGATACCATGGATTACCCCATTAAGTGTTGGCATGTGTCCTATTCATCATTGGGGTATCCATCTCTCTCCACTCTTGTTGGCATAGGGGCAGACCCAGGGTTCAATGCTTACAACAACGCACCAACAAAACCCTAACTACTGGCCCTTTCGGCAACACCTGTGAAGCAAATGAAGTCTCACCCGAGGTAGAGGTAGGGGTGGTTGTAGGACTCTGATGTCTGCAACCTAAGATAGGATACATATCTATGATCGTAACAATTTAACAGAGCACTTAGCAGTTACAGTTCATCAATATTCTCCTTTATCTTACAACCCAAATAAACCCTAATAACATAATGATGCAGTATTCACACAGATCTAATATAACCAAGCACTAAGAAAATCAACATAGGTCAGATCTAAAAATCATTCACATTACTCAACACTAAGCCATCCTATCAAAGTCATGTAACATACATCAAGCACTAAGCATTTAATCACATAAACAAGAGAAAAACCAAAACGCACAAAGAAACCACAACACAGGATATACGTGGTTCACCCCCTCCCTGGGGCTATGTCCACCAAATCTTCTTCTCTTGATTGTCTTATGTCAATATTCTACATGCATAGAGCCTTGAGATATTACTCTGCAGAGGATAGGATATTTGTGCACTTTGCTAGACCCTCCTTCCTTGAGTTACAACACAAAGCCTTCGACAGTGCCTTATGATCACTGGCACTTAGATATGCAAGTCTTATACAGTATGCACAAAGCAATTACAAATACCACTTGTAGTTAGCACGTAGCATCACATAGATGTCCCTTTATTAAATCACCTAGACATCTATTTATACATTAAAAAATTGGGCCTAAACATGGGTAAACCCATGGACTGACATCCCCATACCCGTTACATAAGCCCAAAACCCAAAAATACCTAAAAAGGGGCGAGATACTGTGATATCCATTTCGACTTGTGCTCCACCTTAGACTGCCTATCGAAGTCCCAAACATAGGTCAAACATGACCAAGGATCCTCAAAACTTGGTCAAGGGCCAATAGGCCCCCAACACTCACCCGTGACTCGTATCGAGTCACTCTGTTCTGGGTAGCTCTGCTTCAAAATACTTGATCTTGGCTCAAGCTACTTCAACCTGTTTCTATGTGACAACCTCTTGTTCGAAGAACTCTTGGATTACTGCTTCATTGATAGGTCCCTATAAGTGTTGTTCAACTACAGTGACGACTTGCTCCAGTTCTGCTCCTTGACCTTCAATCTCTGTGAATAGTTGGAAAACCTCATTCTGTATTGGTTGGAGCCTCTGAGTCACTTCCATGACTTTTCTCTGAATGGTGTCGATCTATTGTTGAGCAGTGCATTATTCTTGGGATCGCTTCATCCTCTCAACGACTTACAGGAGCTTTAACTGTGCCTGTATTATTTCTGCCTGCTGCTTTGCCTCCTGGAGTTGTGACTCTAGTGCCTTTAATTTAGAATCCTCAATGAGTCCCTCATAAGTCTGGGCACTGCAATCACTTAGTTTTTTACATTCCATGGCAAGGGCCTTGATTCTTTCAACTGTGCTTCAAGTAGTTGATTCCCTTTGATCTTGTACATCCAATGGAGTGTTGGGCATTGTTCGTAGCTCTAAGTCTGTTATTATTTGTTGTAGCTGTTGGATAGATTTCACGAGCTGCACTACTTGATGGTCCACTTGGTCTTCTACCTTTGGCTCTAAGCCTGTCATAGAGCGAAGTGCTCCGTCGACTACTTCTTTGACTCCAAGTTTTTATGTCAAAAACTGTTCTTTTTCTTGCTTGGCATGTGCCCTCTCTTCTTCAAAATTGGATTGAAGGTCCTCCTTCTCCTTTTGTGAAACCCGATGTTTCTCTACCATTTCTTCCTAGGCTTGTTTCAGGGTTGTTGTGGTCTGGTATTTCTCAGTTTGTGCTCGACGAAGGTGAGCTTTGATCACATCATCTAGTCTACAGAGTTGGGCAGGCTCATCTCCCAACTCTGGTTCTTCTAATGGCGGTGGTGCAGTGGATATTGCATGGCTGGATTGAAGGGCCTATTGTACCCCTCTAAGTTCAACCTTAATTCTATCTTACATTTCCTCCTTATTGGATTCATGTTTCTATAAGATGTCATGTGAGGCATCTGCTATAGATGCGATGATGTAGTTGAAGTGATCTATAGTGAGAATAGTGTACATCTTAGTCAAGGTGGCTTTGGATTTCTTTTGGGAAGTGGTTTTCATGACGGAAACCTTTCTTTTCTTCAAGGGATCATACTCATCAATAGGATCCCTAGGCAATGTTACTTTTCCTTGCTTCTGTTGATCTTCTCTTCCATTTGTCTCCTCTACTTAGTCTTGGAATTATTCAGTATTCTTTCTTCTGTTGGTTCCAGGTGTGTCCTGTTCTTTGTGAGCGGCCTTTGAGCTGTCAAGCTAGAGATTAGACATCTCTTCAGGGTCAATGGGGATGAGGAGATCTGCAAACCAGTCCTTGGTTATCTCTTCGAGGTCCTTCTCTGTGACATTATAGTATGACTAAAGCTCCTCTTTATGCTCGTCTTCTTGCGCAGTGATATAGATGAAGTGTCGATGTGCAAGAAACTTCATGAGAGTTCTGAACCGATACAATGTGTTTGGTATCATGCAAGGGAAAAATTTGATGGCCTTCCTCAGTTGGGGATAGTACGTGTGGAAGACCGCGTTAGACTACCATTGTTTTCCCATATCGCTCGAGTACTAGAGCATGGTGAAATTCGTAGCGAGCGGCTCGAATGGATTGATGTTTGAGAAGGTCGCCACTTTCGGCATCTCCCAAATGGTAAATGTGATGAGGATCATGAGCCATATAAAGTGGAACTCATAGCCCTGATCCTGAGCTTCGCGATAGTCTAATTCTAGCTGGTTGACCAAGTACTTCACCCAGTTCATCTAGAGTCCTTATACACATTTCCCAGTGAGGTAAACAATGAATCCTATGACCTTTGTAGGTTTGTTCTTTCTTACGAGCTTTCCTGCGATCAACTGGCAGGCCAGGAACACTACGCCATTCTATATGGAAGCTACCTTGTAGCCTCGCATCCCCTTTTCTACATCACCATATGTGTCTTTGATCTTTTGTGCCAATGCACAATCTCTAGATTTTTCTGGGTAGAAGTCTTGTGGGTTAGGTCCCTACATGCTCAATCCGGTGATCCTATGGATCAGTGTCGGATCTACTATGACGCGTCGATCTAGACATAGATAGTCGCCATGGTAACATGAGAGAAGGATATGAACATACACGTTAACCTCCTGATGCCTTCCAAAGTGTGGAATATTCATTACATTCAAGAGGTTGGACTGCGCGAGGTTCATAGTCCATGACTGGGGGATTATTTTCAAGTTCTTCCCCTTCATCCTAATCAAGTATTTGTAAGCAGTGATCATACTATGGTTCTCCCAGTCTTCTAAGTTGAAGTTGTCAAAATTCAATGTCGCAATCTTATCCTTTTCCATTCTAACTGCACGTATCTCCTTTCGGAGGTACACAGTAACCATGGTGTAATCAAAGTCCCTTGGGACACTGTGAGGACTCACTGTGTTGGCCAGAGGTGCGATGTAGTCTAGTAATATGGTCAGGATTAACTTCGTGTTGGCTAGGTCATCTTTGTGCTGGGTTCTCTTCTCTGTTGTCAGTTAGGATGGTCCATATCCATGAGTATCTATAGAGAGGCTTGCAATTCTCTCGTCGATTATGCTTGAATACTTGCAGACATTACTTTCTCGGCCATGAGATCGATGAGAACTTATTTGACAGATTTCTCTACAATGTTGAGCTCATTCGACATGCACACTTAGATTGGATAACTCGGGTGGATGAATTAGTGTGAAATGCAATGGAACAAGTGTCTATCTCAATAAACACAATGCAGTAGCAATGAGTTGGCTTAGATAGAATTCGCAAAAGTGTTCTCAGTGCAAAAATCAACGGACTAATTAGACATGATGTAACAAATCTCTCCAATGGATAAGAGGTCTTCATCAATGTGCTTCTATCCATTGCGGCACAGTCCCAACGGTCTGATGGCAAGTCTTCGGGCCATTACTGTTGTTCTAACCATTTAGTTCATCGTGATAATGGTTATAATTCTTTCAATGGCTATATCGCTTTGCCATGTTGCACTGTTCTGATATCCCGACAAAGTTCCAGTGTTGCAAACCTTCCCTCTACGAAGTCCCCTCTAGGACCTTCTGTAACGTTTCTATCTTTTCTCTCTTACTGAGTTTTCTAGCCTTCTTCCCGGTGATCTTCATCTCTGTATTCCTCTTTCCATTATGATTCTTATCTCCTTTTGGCATAGTAACTTCACGTTGTATAGGTTCGAAGAGTAATATGTCTTCTCTTTCTAGGGTAGGTACTTCAGTCTTCTGTGAGTCTTCTTGTGTTCTTTTAACTTCAACATCCAAGTTTTTGGTTCTAAGTAGCTTCGATCTGTTCTCATTTTCTTTAATCAAGTGTGTTATCCTTCTAGTCATGAAATATTTTAATTCTTTCTTCTTCTTCTCTAAGACTTCCTCTTCTTTTCGTCTAGCCTTATCCTTTTCAAGCCAAGGTTTTCCTAGTAATATAACAAATGGGGTGTTGTTCTCAATAAATTTAACAATCTCAAAATCTTCCTCTGTCAAATTTCCATGGGCACTCATAGATATATGAGTGAGTCTTCCACATAGGATTATCATATTTCCTCTAAATAGTCCTATTCCTCCCAATGAAGAAATCCTAGCAGGCTTTCCTAAATTTTCCCAAGTTCTTTCTATCATGATATTCACCTATGTTTCTTCATCCAAAACACAGTCAATGTCGAAGTCTCCTATTCTTGCTTCTATGCATTCTTTTTCTTTGAATATCTCTAATAACTTGATATTTTTGTGATCATTTAGGGTTTCTTTCATTTGTAGTAATACATTCTCTTATTCTTTCTGGGGTTCTTCCATGGTTTCAGTTTCATAACCTTCCTTGGGGTTTTCTTGTCTCATATTCATTCTGTCAATCTTAACAATAATTCTAGGGAAATCTAAAACTTCATGATCCATATCTTTACAACAAAGACAACTAGGTCTTCTACTAGGGCATTCCTTAGCAAGATGTCCTGGTCTTATGCAACTGTAACAAAGGGTTAGTCTTATTTTTCTTTGAAAGGATCTCCAACCTTTCTTGTACTGCGCACTAGGATAGTAGCTAACCTGCAAAAAATTCTTTCTAGGATCCTGCATCCATTTGTTAGTCCAAACATTCTTTCTATGCATAGGAATAACATATATTTCACTATTTTTGTCAGATCTACTCATATCAAACCTTATTTCATCTAGTTGTGCCCTACTTTTCAATCTAGGACAAAGTTTATCAAACATACCAAGATCCATACTTTTGAAACAAAAATTTCCACTTATATTACCTTTTCAATCAAAACTTTTCATTGTTCTTACCTTTATCAGAGCACAAAGATTTAAGGTCTTACCTCTTTTCTTTAGATCTGGCTCTTGTTCTTGGCACAGAGCTTCACAGGTCAAGTAGAATACTAGGCACTAGGGCAACATATCTATGTATGAAGCTTTCTCTTTTCTTTAGTTCCCAACAATCATAGTTCCAGTCCCGACAATAGAACCATTTGTGGGCATAGGGGAAGACCCAAGGTTCAGTGCACCAACAAAAACCTAACAATCAAACCTTTCGACAACACTTTTGAAGCAAATGAAGTCTCACCCAAGGTAGAGGTACGGGTGGTTTCAATACTTAGATGTTTGAAACCTTAGTTGGGACATAGATCCGTGATTGTAACAATTTAACAGAGAACTTAGCAGTTAAAGTTCATCAATATCCGCCTTTATCTTACAGCATAGATAAACCCTAATAATAAAACGACGTAGTATTCACACAGATCTAATAAGCACTAAACACATCAACATAGGTCAGATATAACATTAATTCACATTATTCAACACTAAGATATCATATCAAATTCATATAACATACATCAAGCACTAAGAATTTAATCACACAAACAAGAGAACAACCAAAATACACAAAGAAACCACAACACATGATATACATGGTTCACCCCCTCCCTGGGGCTATGTCCACCAATTCTTCTTCTCTTTATTGTTTTCTCGCAATCTTCTACATGCACAGAGCCTTGAGATCTTACTCCATAGAGGAGAAGAGATCTATGCACTTCGCTAGATGCTCCTTCCTCTAGTTACAACACAAAGCATTCCACAGTCCCTTATGATCACTAGCACTTAGCTCTACAAGTCTTACACGGTATGCACAAAGCAATTACAATTACCACTTGGACTTAGCACCTAGCATCACATAGATGTCCCCTTCTTACATCGCCTAGACATATATTTATACATTAAAAAATTGGGCCTAAACATAGGTAAACCCATGGTCTGAAATCCGCATACCTGTTACATAAACCCAAAACCCAAAAATCCCTAAAAAGGGGCCGAGATTCTGCGATCTCCACTTCGACTTGCACTCTACCTTCGACTTCCTATTGAAGTCCGAAAACTAGGTAAAACATGACCAAGGATCCTCAAAACTTGTTCAAGGGCCAACAAATCTCCATCACTCAGAGAAACCTCCTCTGATGAATGACTAAGATCCCATGCTCACCAAATTAATAGTTGTCATTAACTCTGGGACTCCCTCATTGTCGACACTCCTATCTGATCCTTCTCTCGATCACTCTAATGTCTCATTTCTCAGAAGAATGACTAAGATATAGCCTTGTCCAGATATAATGGTATGGGTCACAAGGGAATACGTAAAAGGATTTGAATCCATTTTTGGTATCACTCTCATCCATCAACCACTCAGACGGTGACACTTGTACCCCTCAGGGACATGCTAGCTATCATGCTAGCATCTCCCCTTTCTTCACTTTCAAAAAACCTAAGATGATATATGGTTGAGATCGTTCTCGCCTATATCCCATAAATGGTTCTCATTCTTCTTTTGATTCCCCATCATCATCGACACTCCAGGATTAAAATCACTCCCTTACCAACCCTCCATGAGCGATGACAACATTCTCGTCATTGTCTTTCCTCTTCCCAATAATTTGGATGTTTTATCTTTCTCCTTCGATGATGACACCCTCCTCCATTGAAAAAATAGATACATTTACCCACCATATCAACAACTATGATTTTTCCCCTCCGCACACATAGAAAACACCCCAAACTTCATATCAATGGTCCATATTTTCCCCATAGGCATAATCAACGACTGTTGAGCACTAGTTTTAAAATGACCATATCCAGAGATATAAGTTTCAGAATGAGGCTTGTGATACCTCATTGGAAAGGTATAAAATAGGGGCACACATTCGTATACGTATCCAAGATAGACATGTGACATAATACATAATGAAATGAAAAAAATGGACACCCACATATTTGGGAGGAAAATGAATTGTGTAGTCTTCAAACAGTCATATCTGGAGATATGAGCAACAAAATCAAGCATAGGAGGGCTCGATGGAAATTCAAAAGAGTAAATAACAGGTTGGGATATGAATTTTTGTAGATTGAATGAAAAAATGGCCTGAAAATGAAAAACACAGGAGGAACCTGAAATAAGATGAAAACTAGGTATGCTAACTTCAAATCGTCATATCTTGAGCTGCAGTCAATGAAATCGAGCCAGAAATAGCTAAACAAAATTCTATGACAAAGGAGAAGAAGAAAAAATTATTTCATTTAACAAACCAAAGACATAAATGCTCAAAAAATTCCAATGAACTGAAGATAATGCCAATGAGCAGAGTCAATGATTATTTTTCAACAAATGTCACTTGTAAACTGCCAAAAGACAAAAGTAACACCCATGGGTCTCTTCATATTCCATTTCTAACTCCCACATGTGATATTTTCGAAACATAAAAATAAATTGGGGGAAAATGAAATGGATAACCATGGGAACTGAAAATTCACTATGTTTTCTTATAAAAGGAACTAAGAGTAGAAAAAAAACAAAGGACTTTCTCCCTTTGTAACAATATATGGTACTATTATCTCTGAGTGATAAAGAGTAGGATGCATTGTAGAAATATGTGGCTTTGGTGAATGTAATAGAGACTATTCTTTATGGATTTATCTTTTTCTTTAGTAGATAGGATTATGTTGTACGAATTATTTCTTCACTCTGTTTTGCTTACTCATGATGTCACATATTTATTCATGCGTACATAAATAATGTTATAGATGTATTTTGAAACTATTTTTTTATCCAACTGTGGAATTTTTGTTTTCATTTATAATTGGAATATATGATGTATTCATGGTTCTGATGGTGTTATCTTTAATTGTACTCATTCTTCTAGTTTTTCTCCCGGGATAGGATAGAATTAGTTAGAGTTAGATTAGTTTATTTTCAGTTAATTTATCCTTATAATTAGTTATAACTCGTTGAGGGGTACTTTGCTATATTTTCCCATTTTATTTATTTTAATTCTAAGGTGAAGCAAGGCCCATAAAATTGTGAAAATGATATCATAAATGAGAGTAGGTCTAATTGAGACCCGCCATCAGGCATTTTCCCTGATCTAATTAAACAGGTTATTTTGACCCGTCAACACACTAGTGAAATATTTATTTATTTGACCATCATGTCCCCTCCTAGTTGTATTGATATTTGTGTCCTTTATTACCTAGGTATCCAACTAGATTTTTCTATATTTAGGTCCATGTATGTTATTAATGATCAATTATTCATGTGAATTTCCCCTAAAAGACACTTTAATGCTTCTTATGCATCACCTCCTTAGTAGTTTCTATAAGTTTGTCATTGCACATCATCTGATTCATTGTGCCTTATTTGGTTATTTTCGTATTCATCCATGGAGCATAGTCCATATTCTATGAACTTGCACCCACTCTCTAGTTCCTCTATCATGTTTGTATACCAACACAGGTTTTTGACCATGGGTCAATATGGAACTACTCAGGGTGTTGTTCCAAAGATTTTTTTTCCTACCAAATTCGTTGACCCATGAGTTGTGGTCATAGGAGACCTATAGGGGAAAGTCGATCAAACTCGGCTAATCGATATAGATTTCGTAAATATGTATTTATTCCCTCAAATGAATGTCAACGTCTATATGGACTATATTTCATTTCCTTTGGGAGAGGTTGGATTGAAATGGAAGACTCCCTGTGTGTCATTGTGAGACTTCACAATTATGAACTTGCGATATTTTCCAGTGTTCGACACTACGAGAGAAGCTAGGAACTACACCAAGTTCCTCATCAGTCACATCCACAACAACTCCTAGAGGTTAGATAGAGAGTACTTGATTCATGTGCATGATATACACCAGATTTCAGGTCTCATCATCCATGATGGATGGTGATGATGTTAATAAGGGGTTCCAAGGGTCAAGGAAATGTGTCAAGAAGAAGGTATATCATAGTTTTGATGACAGTTTCAACACAATATGAGGAAATTTAGGATCCTTGATTGACCCCATTATGCCTTAAACATTCCATTTTGCATGTTACCTGATATCATAAAAAGTCATTAGGACCTACACATGAGGGGAATGCACATTGGATGACCTTTCAATTGTATATGTATGTTCACAAGGAGTATTCATGAAATGGTGCTAGTACATAAGGATATAAATGTTGTAGTCTTGTGTGGATGCACATGAGAAGGCCAGATATTTTATATATGGCTACATGTTAGTCACATTTTCTATGTGGTAGTGGTGGCCACCAATGGGGAGAGACTTAGCAGTAACTTTAAAAAGTTGAGTGGCAATGAGGTTTGAGCCATGACACATTCATAATGAAACTAGACATTCTTCCTTAAATAATGGTTCTTTCATGATACCACTCATCGCATGAGAATCCCCAAGGACTAGCTCAATTGGCATATCAAAAATATCTGGTTTGTTATGAATATATACAACACCTTTGTGTTGCCTCTCGGTACAATGGAAAAACAATTTCAGACTCCTACACTGTTTTACTACCTTGATGATAAATCTCTCAACATAGATTTATTCTCATGGCCAAGAGTCTAGAAAGAGTTGAAGCGATATGATGTCTCTTATCATCTCCCTTCCATGTCATGTCAGAAGGCCCCAACACCAACATATATTCTAGGCTCCAACACAATAGCCTAGAAAATATAGTGCACACCCTCAAACACCAAGGAAGAAGAGGAATAAGGAGAAGAGGAGACATTTCCCAGTTCAGTTTAACTCCCATTCCCATCAATTCCAGATGATGAAAAAATATTCGGAAGTAGTTCCTCAAATCCATTGTCACCGTGGTTCCTCTTAAGAAACGGTGCATCAGCTCTCCATTGACATCCACCACTAACATCATTATCACATATGTCAATTTGATTTCTTCTCTTCCACCTCAAAATCATACCACCACCCCCATCTGACCCTCAGTCCCCATTATCACTATTCTAGATGACCCTGCAGCTCAAACAAATCCCACTCCCATCATTGGGGATCTCACTAAATAACCTCCTAGATCGACCTTGGATTCCCCATCCACCACTACATCGTCCCCTTCACACACCCATATCGACACCACTAGAACATATTTTACTGACCCCTTCTCTATGACCGCATGAACCACAATCCCCATTCCATCCCCCTTCCCCCAAATTTTTTAGGTTACTATCCCACTTAACACATTGCCAGTGACTATACCTACTCTAGAGGATGAGAAATCCATAGAATATCTAGAGAATTTGAGTCAAGATCCTCCAAATGACCTTATGGATACCTGAGATGACATTCATTTTTCACACAGTATGAGCAAGATTAAGGAATATATTGCGCCACCACTACATGATCCACAACAATGTCACGCAATACTGGAATTGTTCCTAGAGCACACAAACATGGTTGGGATTCTTCCTTAAGAGGTCCAACATAGGTTTTCATGTAGCTTCCAAGATACTTGTGCCAGTCCTGATGGCATTGGCACCCCTAGTATGTATGAACGATCTATTTCCAGTGGCCAACCTCTTGCCTCAAGGTTTCCCATGGATCCTTAATTTTTTAGTGGAGAGCTATGTCCTGGTCCACACCATAGATTTTTCATCTTATTCGTTCCTCTACTGATCAAATTGAGCAGTGGATAACTTCCATTGAGTAGAAAAAAGATGAACTCACATAAGAATTGCACCAATTGCACCAAAACATAGTTGCGACATTTGTAGCCAAGGATCATGAGAATGGATTCTACATACATAATTAGTATATTGTTACAACAGTTTATGCCAATTTTATCTAGGTGTGTCCCACACTTAGGAAGGTGTCTCATGATCTTCCTTAGTATATTACCCTGGTTGCACCAGTGCACTTGTTAGGTATCTAGAGAGGTAGTGGGGGG
>JASDQU010010038.1:37021-49623 GCA_032191745.1 Picea mariana | reverse complement strand
TCTTATTTCTATGAAATGTTTTGTGGATGAAACTATCACCTCTGGTCACCAAGCGAGGATAGTGGCCCTCAACTATTCCCTTGTAGCACAAGAGAAAACATCAAAATCAATAAATCTAAGAATAATGGCAATGAATGGGCCAAGAAACAATTTCATTCATGAAAAGGTGCATCTCACCCTCCATAAAGGCACCCACGGGTAAGACTCTATGTTTCCCTATTTTCACATTCACCCCATGCCACCTCATAAACATGCATGACTTGGACCAAAATACAATTGGAAAACACATAGACTTAAAGGGGATTATCCCAATAGGACACCTTGAGACCCTCTTGAAACCTAAACTTGTCAAATTGCATACCGTCTTTGAGCATTTGTCTTAGGCTAGGGTGGCTTTATGCACATGTCCAGATGATTTAATTTTTAGATGTGATTTACATGCTATGATCCTCGTGACTTATGGACCCCAAGAGGGTTTACTTTTTGTCTCTGCAGGACCTTTCCTAGTGGACAAACGTGCACGAGGGGATTAGTATCTTAGACCTTCATGGGGCTCAAACCCCACCGATGGATGTTGAGACCCCAACCAGGGGGCATGATAGATATTCTTGATTTACACTAGGAGGAAAAAGGTAATTTCCTTTGGAGGAACTTTGGCATAATTATACCTAGGGTTTCATGCTTCTCCCACTTGGATGTTGGCCTTTGGAGTTTCTAGACGTCACCCATGAGCTAGGGTTATCATTTTGGAGGAATTTATAATGACAATGCCACATGTGGGCTTGGTTCTGGGCCTTTGAAGGATTAGTGTTTCATCTACCTTTCTCAACATTCCACCTATGGGCCTCAACGTCACCCTTGAGGGGCATGATGTCACCCTTGGAGGTGATTTTAGATGAAAATTAATTTAATTTGTGTTAGAATTATTTTTTTGTTGTAAACTAGCCACGTCGACCTTACTTTTAGACCTAAAAGTTAATCAAGGTCATAATTTGGTATAAATAAACAAAAGTACATTCATTTTTTAATCACAACTTGTCACTTGGAGGGAAAGGGACTGAAATTTTCACCATACTAAGGAGTTATTGGATGAAACAAGGAAGGCACATCTCTCTTTTAAGGTTTATGTTGTTACTTGGATCAATTTTGTGAAGTAATTTGGTAATCTAGCATTGTTCTACATGATTATTCTTGGTGTAAGTAAGTAAATTTTTACTTTGTCATTGTTTAATGGTTATGGTAATGGTTTTATTTATCATATAATATTATGAAATTCAATGTTTAATTAATGCTTGAAGTAATAAAATTAAGGTGCTACTTTATTCCTTTTCATTTGACAGGCTTCATTAAAATAGTCTAGTAACCAGTGCAACCTCTAGAACCCTGAAGTGTTATCACTTTAGAAGTTTTCATTTGAGTTATTATTGCATAAAGCTTCCATCCAAAAGATATATAGGGATAATGAGGCACTAGGGCCTAGAGTTTCTTACATTCTAGCTTCCTACCTTCTTATGGTCAAAGGCCTAGGAGGACTTAAGGTGCTATTCCTCCTAAGTCATTTTTCCCTCTTGGATTTTGTGCATTATCATTTATCATCCCTAAGAAGAGATTCCAACCTTGACTCCATTACCCCTAGAAGGAACTAGCCATCATCCCTTATCACTTGACAAGGTTCATAAACTTTTAAACTAAGTTCTCTACTTGATACCCTACTAACCTAAACTAACTTGCTAACCTAGTATAGAAATACTAACAACTAACTTGTTGTTCTCATAATCACTACTACAACTATCATTTTGTAGCATTATCATCCTACTAACCAGCTTAAAACATCCCAGATATTGTATAAGGCCAGGTACAATCAATAAATGCTAAAGTGTGTGTTCAATTACCTTAATAAAGTACATTTCTAAAGCTTAATTATTGTTGTCATTACTCTGATTTTTTGTTGTCACAATTAACATAGACAACTTTTAAAAGTTGTTTTTTGATTGATACATATCTAGATATTTCATGAGAGAAAGTGTTATCATTTGATACCTTAAGCATCTTGTTATATTGTCCAATTATGTGCATTTTTTGGGTATTATTGCAACTGTCATCATTACTTATAGCTGTTATATATATATATATGTGTGTGTGTGCATGTGTGTGTGTGTATTTGCTGCATATATTGATTGATAACAAACATTCTATAAAATTGAAGTCTTGTTGAAGCATTTATTATCATTTGTTGTTGTCGTAACATTTGTTTTTATACTGGAAAGGGGTAGTTACACTTTATCATTCATTTGATTCATCGAGCAAGATTTATAGTTGACTTGAGTGACCTAGAGAGAGGGGTGGTTTACATGTTATTTCTATCCCTTCATCAACCCACTAGTTCTACGGATGTCTCCCTTGGAGTAGAGTCATATTAATTCTAAATAGAAAGAGGTGCCATGTTGAGGTGATAGTGATAGGATTACCTATGTGTTATGCCATTATTTCCCTACATGCCTTTAGGATTTGGGAAAGTACGGATAGAACGTTAACATTTTTGGTGCCATTGTTGAGGAACATCGAGTCAATATTCCTCAATGACACTTTTTCGGGAATACTTTAACTCAAAGCCTTTACTTCACAAAGATTGCCTGGTGAGTCCACTGAGGGTGATTCCTTCTTTTCCCTTTGATGATCCATAGAAGGATTATCTGGAAAATCCATTAATGAAAAATTGAACCATGGCTTCTCAATAGGACCTAGGTAATTTTAAACCCTTGGATATGAGTGAAATTCCCAGTTACCCTCGGCAAACGCCTCCACTGTATGAAAATTGGATCCCTAGATTCACTGGTAATGATGGGTTAGATCCAAATATCATATGAATTATTTTTTGGATTTATTTCAAATCCACCCTATCAATGATGATTTTTTATGAAGGAGCATCACTCTACCTCAGCAAATGCATCAACATGAAAACGCGTAATGGAGAAAGGGAGAGGCACTGACCCTCCCATTTTTTAAATTTTAAATATGATCCAATACGGGATTTTGTGTTGTAAGGCTATAAGATCCAGGCCATACCTTTGTACAGGTAGTGGATATGATTTCCTTAAATGGTTTCTTGTAGCAGGCCTAGATCATAGTCAGGTCTGGACATTCATTTATGGAATTCGCCATAGGAGGTATGGTGTCATAACTGAGACAATGATAGCACTAAGGCATTGAAGATGATAAGCTCGTAGAGCTCTCTTTTGAAATGAGGATACTTGAGAGAGAAATATCGGGTAGAGAGAGTCTTAGGAGAATTAGGAGGTAGAATAGTTCTAAAGAGAACTTGAGAGAAATGGGACTCTGATGTAGTCCATCTTTTGTAAACATTTGTATAGACACACATAGATAATAGAAAAGAGGTTTTTACTGTATATCATGTATTTGTGTATTTTCATGAATGAATGATGTGGATGTGTGATAAGTTTCATTTGAAGTAGGAGATCTATTTTTTTTTATCTTCGTTGAGTTTTATAATACCATTCTGGATTCTTTAGGTTGTGCAAGGAGTGCACAACAGAACATTTGAGGTTCTGTAGCCAGTGCAAGGAGTGTGCATCTGAATTTTGCAGAATCAAAAAAGAACATGCCAAGGGGGAACACCAGAGTGATCACAAGCTCAAGAGGAACCTCAAGTCTATTGAATACCTTAGAGGGGAGACTGTGTAGAAGAAGCACAAAGAAACAGAGTTACTGAGAACTCTATAGATCTCTTCAAGGAGGGCATTGTGTGAGTGCAAGAGTGCACAGGAAGAAATATGTGTTGAGTTTGGGGAGAAACAAAGTTACTGAACACTCTATAAGGAGGAGATCTGCAAGGTGTGCATCGAGCGAGAGAAACGTCAAGTGGGTGAGAAGAATTACTTTTCAAGAAATCCTTCGGATCTCAATTTGAAGAATTCCCAGGAACAGAAGGAGTGTGTGGGACATCGAAATCTTCGAGGAGATCAAGCTCAGAAGGAATAATGAAAGAAGTGCATAGGAGACAGAATTATTCTAAGTACGAAAGATCAGGAGATATAATTATTGCAAGAGTGTAAGTGAGACCCAAGATATTCGTCTTCGCAGGAGAAAGTTCAAAGGCCAAAAACTTTGAACGCGAAAAAAATCTTCCAAGTCGTGTTGGTAGCCAATTCAATTTTTTCAATTGCCCTAAGAGATGCCTACACCTATGTCTCTTGAGCTTCAAATTTTTGTCGCATTTTTCAAAAAGACGATATTTTCATTTCAAGCGACATTTGCGAATTGATTTCAATTCAGTTTTCACGACTGAAAGCGTGGAAACTCCTCCATTGTTACTTGGACTGTCATAGTCTTTTATTGATATTCTGATTGGCACTTACCTTTGGTTTATTATTAAGTGGCTGGAATGATTTTTCGAACTATGTCCATTCGCCTATCTTTACTTTGATTGCGCAACTTGATTTTTTTTTGGTAAGGCATTGAGCATGATAAGTTATCAGTTATATTTGATTTCATAAGGGTCATGGTTGATCTTGTTTTATATAATGTGATCCTTACTATCATAACCTCTTAGCTTATCGATTTCATAAAGTCATTGGTCACAATGTTATAAGACTTTGATTATATATTGTGCAACAAGCGCATGGTAACATGTGATTTTGATTTCATATTGAATGGCAATGTTTGTTTATACTATGGCGCATTGATATATGGTTTTGGTTTTACATTGATTAATGGCACGTATTAACTTTGGGTTGATTCTATATTCGTGGTTTCAAATGATACAATGGTGCCTTGGTATCACTATCCACCGTTTAAATCTTTGTGTTAACCGATTAATGTGGTTTGAGTGGTGTCATAATTGATTAAATAGTGTTGTACTGTGCCATTAATGTTTTGCATGGTGGTGAACTAACCCACCACCTTCGCACACGCATATTGATTTGCATCCTCTTTGAGCGCTTGCAGTTGTTAGCCCTATTGATTATGCTCCTATGTGTTTGATCCGAACCCTACCATGTTGCCCGCGCCATGGATCCAGTCGTAAGGGCTGAACCCAATGGTTGCCAAGCTTTGTTGATGTTTGATGATGCATATAGCAACCTGGAGGAATTCAGTTGGATCTTGTTCATACGAAGGTTTGATGGCTTTAAACCTGGTGTGGCTCGACAATTTGCGTTAACTTTCGATGGTTGTTGTGCCAAGGTTGGGGATGTGCAGTTAGAAATTGATGAGCATTTTCTTAGTCTAGCTACCGGTCTGCCTACTGTCGGACATAAATGGTCAAAAAATTGCAAGGTGGAAGATGTCCTGTGGACATTTCTCTTCCAATCATGAAAGGTTAATTCTTGTGACAAGGGTTTGCCCGCAAACATGCTGAAGCAACGCTGGCATGACTTGCTGATGATAAATAAACAATTCATCACCTGTGAGGGCAAGTATGGCTTCATTTTCTTGTACCACCTTCAGCTACTTATGGTTTTCATGGGCTATGAACTCAATATGCCTCACTACTTGCATAGGAGTTTGTTTAAAATGTCCAAAAGGTATAAACGAAACCAGGCCGATAACAGCCTGTTTCACTTTGGGTTAATTAAAATGCTTGTGGTGTATCACTTAGGGTTGCACCGAGACTGTTGGGAGGATTTTCTTAAACGCAATAATTTTGATGGCTCAAGCCCACCACAGGTTGACAAACCTGTGGTGAGCGAGAGCAAGTCAGTACCCCCTGTGCCTTACAGCGCTCTGTTACCTAAACCCCTACCCGACTCACTTATTGACCTACCCAATTCTGTCACCACAAGTGTGGACAATGTTAAGCCCATGGCTAAAAGGCCTAAGGCCAAACCTACTGCCAATTCTAAAGGAAAGAAAAATGCCCAGTTAATCTCTCACATGGCAAGAAACAAACTGAAAGTTCCTGTTAACCCTGACCCTATCGTGGTCAGTGAAGACTCTAACTAGGAGATTGAACGTTACCTGGCAAGTGAGTTTCCCTATTCTGAGGGTCTGTGTGACAAACCCTCATACGCTTTTGTGAACAATTTACCACCGTGCTTGCAAAATGATCCTAATTATCCAGGCATCAAAGTGCCTTGTGAAACCCCTGGTGACTCGTCTAAACCCCCTCCTGTTATATCCGAATCGGCTGCTCCACCATGTGATCAGTGTGGCTCGTGGTTGGAAAGGTATTACCTTGACGTGCCAATGCTGCAGTCCAAAATTCATGCTCTGGAGGATCAAGTTGCAAGGCTCACCAGATCGAAGGCAAAGATGCCATCCACTGATAAAAAATAGCGAACAATAGGTTCGATTTTGTTTAAGAATGTGGAGTCTGCTACAACGGTTGTGAACTCAAAGCTGGCATAGTTCGAATAGTCGCACTGGTATGATTATCACCGGTTTATATGATGAACTCACAGCTCTGTGTATAGCGTCGATTTGAAATTGTTTAATGAGCATGCATTATTGTGTATAAGTTTGTTTTGATTAATCGAATTTCGGATTGGATTTGATTTTGGTTGGATTAATCGTAGGATAGATTTGATTGTTTTAATTTAGTTTCAATTGAATACTCTGTCAATTATTGAATTTGTTTCTAAACACAGGCTGTTTCTGTTATTTAAATTTCAAACACAGTCAATATTTTGATTCGAATTGGTGATATTCTAGATGATATGGTTGGCAATTATAGTTAAGTGTTGTGATTTTATAACTTATGACCAATTCGATTGCCATCCTGTTAAGGTGTAACCAAGTTGCGAATAGATGTGAGTCATAACTGTTGTATCCAACTATTCGATTTGCATTATATGGTTTGACCGTGTTCTTAGCTCGATTCATATTGCAACGAATATATTGTTTAAATTTGATTTGTTAGACGAAAATAATCATGCCCAGGATTACGATTTGTTTCTAAAATTAAACTCAGCCATATTTGTTTTGATTATTTACCCATTTTATATTATGAATTATGTTATGCTCCTATCTGTTGACTGTGTGGTGATCAATAACGAAATTCGTTGGGTCAATACTCATTGAGTATGATTCCATTTGAATAACAGTTTACATGTCTTTGCGCTTGATTGAATATGACTATAATGAGTTGATAATGGTTGTGATTGCTATTTGATCTTATCTGTTAACTATGTGATACTCAGCAAACGAAGTCTATGGCAAAGTTTGTGGATGTTGTTATGCATGTTTCGTTTTGATTGTAATCGTAACAGTCATTCCATATTGACATTTGATTAACACAAATATGAAGTTTATGCATAGCTGTAGCCAATCGATTATGATTGTGTTCGATTGTTACTATATCGATTTTGGATTACATCATACGATTTACTTGTAATTGCATTTTGATAAGAAACAGTCCTGTTATGATTTGACCATATTTTATGGCAATTAAAACACAGAGCATTCTTACCCTGTTTCATTTGAATCATTTTTCGATTTGGTTAATTTTGAATGATAAATTCATTGGAATTATAGTAATTCGTTTTGAATATTTATTAAAAGAAAATTAAATAGGATTTGATTCTTTTGAAAAGATTTTATTTGATTTCTATCTGGTCCTGTGTGCTATTTTATACTAGCTACAGAATAAGATGATTCTGTAGCTAAGTCTATAGGATCAATTTTTTAGTGTTTTGTTATTGAAATATCTTTCTAATTAGATATTTGTGTTCTATTGCAGGTAAATTCGAAATTGCAATTGAGTTGTTGAGCAATTAGGGGATATTTCAAATATTTCACTTGCAGTTTGATTTCTTAGTTTAGTTGATTTTGGGATATTTCCCAGATTATGTAAAAGTGTTTGATATTATCCACAGGGAAGTTTCACCCTGTGGAGAGACTTATATAAACTTATGATTTTTGTAATAATGTTCATCCTCATTCGTGGGAGAACAAGGATATGAAGTTATAATACAGACTGAAGCAGAATTTGGTGTTTTGTCACATCTTTAGCTTTTCAATATATCAATATTTTGTTTTATGTTGTGTATATCATTTTGTTTATGGTTATGACTACTTTAGCTATCTAAATCATGTGCAAATGATATAATTTTTATCACTGTTATCCATATCTTGTCTCTTCCAAATAGATAAAAGACATAACAATTGTCAATTCAGTTTGTGAATGACAGGTTTATCTTCTCCATAAATTGAATTGTTATATATAAGTTTTTGCATAACAGGTTTCCCTTATTGCAGGAATTTATAATCATAAGATTGTTATGATTTCTTTTATGTCTTGTTTGTCCTGTAAAACACTTCAAGGAGCAACACAGAAGATCGTTTACGAGAAGCTTATGGACCAACTGGTGCGAGTTTCCCTCCTCGGACCAGCTTAGAAGTTATCTTACACAGGGCAGACTTGGAGCGTTCCTAGGTCAATTAGTCTTTTGTTTACTGTTTTTATTAAGTAGTTTAATATAGATATAAGTTTAATTAGATTTATATTAGATTGTTTAATTTTAGTAAATATATTAGATCGTTTAATTTCGGTAGTTTTATTTCTTTTTCATAAAATATAAAAATCAAAAAGAGATTCTGGGTTGTCTTAGGACAGGAAACACATGAGTTTTGCAGGTTTTAATTAAATCTGTAGGTTGTTCATGGTGTACATTTGTGAATAAGTAATATTATAACTGATAATTAGATAGTTGATTTGAGTTATTATAATAGTAATTAGTAGACTGTACATAATAGTTAGAGTAGTTAGTATTTAGTTCTAATTTAATTTAGCAGTTTGTTTTAATTAGCTTAGTATATTAGTTAGTTTTTTTAGTTAGTTTTATTAATTTTAGTTAGTTTAGTTTAGTTTCTTGTATTTAGTTTTAGTTAGTTTGTTTTAGTTAGTTTTAGTTAGTTTTATTTGTTTTAGTTAGATTAGTTAGTTTATATTAGTTTTCTCTTTGGTTTTCTTAAGACCTTAGAGCGGCCAACGGAGCCATTAAACTCGTCAGGGTGGTTCATTCCAAATGGCTTGGATTATTTAGACAACCCCGGACCGGTTCCACTCTCTCAATTGACGGACGGACAGTTTCGCCCGTCAACAAGTCGGTAGAATGTGGAAGCTCGGGAGGAGGAGCAACAACAACCACCATATTGGTTGTAAGGAGAATCCTGGTCCATTGGATTAGTGCCTAGAGAACAAGGATAGCGCACGATAAGAGAATAGATCTCATCCATTGGATTTGAGCATAGAGGATCAACCATCGTTGGATCCAAAAAGAAGTGCATGAGATTTAATGCTTTGTGTACACATAGGAGAGTAGACATACTAAAGAGAGAAGATTCAAGAGATATCAATTTGTAGAGGGGACACTTATTAGCAGATCGCGAGATCCGAGGAAATTTACATTGGATTTTCAATTTGAGAGTTAAAACTGTCGAATTGCAAAGCCCGAAGAGAATATAAGCCGTCATATCTAGAAAGGGGACGCATGGAGAAGGATTGTGAATTCTGGGTGAAGTCACTCTAGGAGAGTGTGAAGGAGAAAGTTTTGACATCGTTGAATCTTGGACTGCCAAAGAGAATGATATTCATCGCTCTGGAAGAGGACATGTGTCACCATATCGTGGGTTTCATAGATTTGCACTCCGGGGTTTTTAAGGAAATAAGTTTCTAAAAGTTTCAAAGAGTCGAAGGCCAAAATGATTAAGGGCCATTGATCCCAAAGAAAGAAAGTGGGTCCTTGATCTACGAAGGGACACATGGAAGATGAAGATTCACTCCATTAGACAACCATTGAACAACTATTGGATCAAATATAGGACAGGTGTCAGAAGATCCAACACTCTTGAAGATTTCACTTCAAAGATTTGTGGTTGTTGAGATTTTAGAACACTGAAGGCCGAAGTCCCAGAAAGGATGAGATTCGTCGATGTGAAAGAGGACAAGTGGCACCAAATCTAGATCTTTGGAAGAAAACAGAGGAGGAAAAGGTCTGAAGCCTAGAGAAGATATCGATCGTTGATCGAGGAGGAAGCAGAAGGATTATTGATCTGGTTGAGGAGGCCAAACTCCTGAAGCAGGAACAGAGTCATTGATTTGAAGAATGCATGGCAAGAGATCGCGACAATTAAGATAATCTCTCCAGAAGAAAGGGAGGTTTGAAAATTGAAATTCCTGAAGGTCGGATCCGCGGAGGACATCCTGACCATAGGTTCAGAGAGACAGGTAGCAACAAATCGTTAACTCCAGAATATTGAATACGAAGGAAAGTGAGGTTTGAGAATTTGAAACCTCAAAGCCTAGAATCACGAAAGTGATCTCAACCATTGATCAAGAAGGGGAAGATCTGGTCTATAGGTTTGATTAATGCAGATCAAAATCGTCAATTTAGATAATATTGTCAAGATTGCAAGATCGACAATCCCATATAATTTTGGGGATTGAAGGTTCATGAAGTTTAACAAGTAATCACGTAGTCAGGAGGGTCACCTCCCAAGGGAACATGTAAGAAGGGGCTAGTGAAAAAGGATCTAGCACCCACAAACGTACATTTCTGCAAGGTTATAACCCAGAGGCATATTGAAGGAAGGGGCTAGTGTAAAGGAGCTAGCACCCAAAAATTGAAGAGCACCAGAGCACGCAGACGAAGGGTCGCGGGTATCACAGAACTTGCACCTTGGGAGAACATGGGGTCTATGTAATATTGATTTGGGTTCAAAAGAGAGCCCGAAGAGATGATATGACTTAGGAATAGGAAATATCCAGAGACCAGGAGGTCGCATTGAACCCTAGGAGGGTAGGGGGCTGCATCAGGTGTTATCAAAGAAGATATTTTTGTCTGTATATTTCAGGCCAAAGGAGACAGATCTTGCATTGTTCGTCTATAGATTTTAGGTGAAAGAGAAATAGGAGAAATCCTAATTTTGTTTGCAAGAAACGAAAAAAGGAGAGATGGTGAAAGTAGATGACCTGATAGCATCAGGTGGTATCACAAACAGGAGTTTTCCTATAGACAACAGGTGAAAGGAAGGTAGAGTATTGATGCTCTTTGAGAAGGTTGTTGCATGTGAGCAACAACAAAAATTTAAACAAGTAGGTGAGCTGTAAAAGAAGATGGAGATGCTCTTGGATGTAGAGTGATCCATAGGCTTGCTAGGAGGGCAGGTAGAAGGTGAAAATGGCTACTAAAGGCCATTAGCATGGTCAAAGAGAAGGCCATAAGTAGAAATGAAATCCAGATATGGATCTAGATCTTAATGAGATAAGAGCAAGGATAGAGCAGCTCACATTAAAAATACAATAGGATGCTAAAGTGCATTAGGTGTATGAGTGGCCAATGAAGAAGAAGGTGATATGGCTAGTCAAGAGATTGTTTTCCAGAGGACAACAACAATTGTTAAATAAGTGGTTGAGGTATGTCGAAATCCTCAGAGATGAAGAAGAAGTGATTCACACCTGTGAACCTAAAATTGAGAGGAACCTTAGTGATGAGGAGGAGGTGAGATCAAATGAAGATCTCATAAACTGCTAGGTGGGAAGAAATGAACTTTGAAATTGCCAGGTGGGTAATGGAAAGAGATCAGTGGAAGGTATTGTATATTTCCAGAGGAGCAGTGCTGAAAGTTCAAGTTTCTAGGTGGGAAATGAGATGGGATCAGTTGATCTCATAGACTGCAAGGTGGGCATAAGAGAAGTCCCAAATTTCCAGGTGGGCAGGGGGAAAGAGATTAGAATCTTTAAGAGTCTCACAGACTGTATTGAGAGTTCATATCAACAAGGAGTGTTGATGGATAAAGATTCATGTGGATTTTCAAACCATGTGAATGAATATGATGAGAAGTTAAATAATATCACCATCCAAGAGGAGGATCAGAGGAGCATTCTGATTATTGGGGGAATTCAGATATTCCTACAAGATAGCCCAGTTGAGGCCAGAGAATGTGTTGTAGAGGCAACAACAGAAGAAGGACAACCAACGGTGAATGTCATGATGAAGGATAATATATTAGAATCTTCCCAAGGAGAAGAGGAATAAATGGAGTAGACATTGATGTCTACCCTAGCAGAAGGAGAGGAGAATTCGGAAGAATGGCTCAAATTTTTCAGCGAGGGATCTGGAACAGAGATGACTGCAACACTGGAGCCTACAACAGAAAGAGAAACAGACAACATGGACCTTGTTGATTTGTATGCAGAATTGGAAACCCTAGAAATAAGGGTAATGGTGAGAATCCAACACATCCATCAGATCAAATTGGAGACAGATGGAGGAGCATACCAGCCAGAGGAGCAACTGGAATAAGTTGGACTTGAACCAATGCAAGAGGAGCTAGCAGAATCTAATCTGTCAGAGGAGGAAGCTAAATAGAAACTCAGTGATGAGGCTGTGGAACTAGAGTCTGTAGCAGAGTGAAAACTTGGTGCCATGAGAGGAAGTAAATAAAACATGGGAGATCAAGTCGATCCACCCACTAATAAGGAAGAGTTGAAACCAAGAAGACTACATAAGAAGAGATAACTATTGGAGCAGCTGGAAAGGGTGATAGAGGAGATCAGGAAGATGATGTTGAGCTTAGAAAAAGTAGTCAACAAAGGGAAGATAAACAGAAGAGATCCTTCCATAGCATCAAGGAAGAAATAT
>JASDQU010010038.1:21889-36994 GCA_032191745.1 Picea mariana | reverse complement strand
AGGGAGAGGCCTTGACCCTACCATTTTTTAAATTTGAAATATGATCCAATATGGATTTTTGTGTTGTAAGGCTGTAATAGCTAGGCCATACCTTTATACAAGTAGTGGATAAGATTTCCTTAAATGGTTGATTGTAGTAGCCCTAGATCGTAGTCAAGTCTAGGCATTGATTTTTGGAATGAACCGTAGGAAGTATGGTGTCATAACTAAGACAATGATAGCACTAAGATGGTGAAGAGGATAAGCTCATAGAGTCCTCTTTTGTAATGAGGAGACATGAGAGAGAGATCTTGAGTAGAGAGATTCTTAGGGTACTTAGGAGGTAGAATAGTTTTGAGGAGAACTTGAGAGAACTGGGACTCTCTTCCAGTCCAGTTTTTGTAAACATGTGTGTATACAAACAAAGATAATAGAAAAGTATTTTTCTAGCATATCATTTGTTTGTGTATTTTTATGAATGAATGATGTGGATGTGTGATAAGTTTCATTTGCAGTAGGAGATAGATTTATTTAATCTTCAATGATTTTTATAATATTGTTTTGGATTCTTTAGGCTGTGCAAGGAGTGCACAACAAAACATTTGAGGTTTTGTATCCAGCGCAAGGAGTGCACATCTAAATTCCGCAGAATCAGAAAAGAACGTGCTAGGAGGGTACACCAGAGTGATCACAAACTCAAGAGTAACCTCAAGGATACTGAATACCTTATAGGGGAGACTGTGTAGAAGAGGCATAGAGAAACAGAGTCACTGAGAACTCTGTAGATCTCTTCTAGGCAGGCATCGAACGAGTGAAAGAGTGCACAGGAAGAAATCTTTGTTGAGTTAGGGGAGAAACAAAGTTACTGAACACTCTATAAGGAGGATCTTTGCAAGGTTTTCATCGAGCTAGAGGAACGTCAAGTGGGTGAGAATAATTACTTTTCAAGAAATCCTTCGTATCTGAGTTTGATGAAATCCCAGGAACACAAGGAGTGCATGGGAGATCGAAATATTTGAGGAGATCAAGCTAAAAAGGAATAATGAAAGAAGTGCATAGGAGACAGATGCATTCTAAGTCTGAAAGATTAGAAGAGATAATGCTTGGAAGAGCGTAAGAGAGACACAAGATAGTAGGGTTCATAGGATAAATTTCAAAGGATGAAATCTTTGAACATGGAAAAAATCTTCCAAGTCGGGAGAAGGTGGAAGCTCAGAAGGAGGAGCAATAAAAATAGCCAGATTGGTTGTAAGGAGAAGCCTAGTCTGTTGGATCAATGCCTAGCAAAAAAGGATAGTGCAGGAGAAGAGAACAAATCTCATCCATTGGATTTGAGTGCAGATGATCAACCATCATTGGATCCGGGAAGAAGTGAACGAGCTTTAATGCTTTCTGTACACATAGGAGAGAGGACATGCTAAAAAACAAAGAGCCGAGAGTCATTGTTATGTAGAGAGGACACTTGTAACTAGATCATGAGCTCCATGGAAATTTACATTGGAGTTTCAGTTTGATAGTTGAAACTGTCAAATCATGAAGCCCAAAGAGAATCTGAGACGTCATATATAGAAAGGGGATGTGTGGTGAAGGATCGTGAATTAAGGGTGAAGTCACTCTAGGAGAATGCGAAGAAGAAAGGTTTGACATCGTTGAAGAATGAACAACTGAAGTGAATGATAGCCATCGAAATGAAAGAGGACTTGTGTCACGAGATCATGTATTTCGGAGGATTGCACTCTCGGGTTTTTAAGGAAAGAAGTTTTAGTAAGTTCCAAAGCATCGAAGGCCAAAATTATTAAGGGTAGTTGATCCCAAAGGAATAGTGTGGGTCATTGATTTGTGAAGGGACACATGGAGGATAGATATTCACTCCGTTAGACAACCATTGAACAAATGTTGGATCAAGGAGAGTACATGTGTCGGAAGATCCATCACTCTGAAAGATTTCACTTTAGATATTTGTGGTTGTTGAGATTTTAGAACGTCGAAGGTTGAAGTCCTGGAAATGACTAGAGTCATCGATTTGAAAGAGGACATGCGACACCATATCTAGAGATCCGGAAGAAAATGGAGGAGGAAAAGGTCCGAAGACTCAGAGAATATCATGATCGTTGATTGAGGAGGGAGAGAAAGTACTGTCGATCTGGCTGAGGAGGCCAAAGTCCCAAAGCGAGAGCAGAGCCATCGATTTGAAGGATGTGTGGCAAGAGATTGAGCCATTTCATAGAATCTCTCTGGAAGAAAGGGAGGTTTGAAAATTGAAAGTCCCCAAGGATGGATCCACAGAGGATATCCTGGCCGTAGGTTCAATGAGATAGGTGTAAATAGATCGTTAACTTCAGAATATTGAAGACGAAGAAAAGTGAGGTTTGAGACTTGAAAACCTTGAAGCTTGGAATCACAAAAGTGATCTTGACCTTTGATCGAGAAGGGGAAGATTTGGTCTATAGTTTTGATTAATGTAGATCTGAATCATTAGTTCAGATAAGATCGTCAAGATGGACGATCCCACAACATTTTGGGGATTGAATGTGCATGAATTTTAACAAGTAATCGCATGGTCAAGAGGGTCGCTACCCAAGGGCACATGTAAGAAGTGGCTAGTGAAAAAGGATATAGTTATCATAAATTCACATTTCCACAAGGTTATAGCCCAGTGGCATATTGAAGGAAGGGGCTAGTGTAAAGAAACTAGCTACTGAAAATTGAAGAGCGCTAGAGCGCGTGGACGAAGGGTCACGGGTATCACAGGACCTGCACCTTGGGAGAACAAGGGGCATGTGTAATATTGATTTGGGTTCAAAATGGAGCCCGAAGAGTCGATCCGACTCAGTAATAGGAAATATCTGGAGACCGAGAGGTTGCGTAGAACCCCGGGAGGGTAGGGGGATACATTAATTTTGAAGATTTAGCAATGAAACATTTCTCTTCCACTCTTCACGATGATGCAAAGAAATGATATGATAGTATTCCTGATTCGAACATCACATCTATGGACCAATTAGAAGAAACCTTTCTCAAGAAATGGAATATTAAAATAGAATATATAAACATGTTTATAAAAATATTCGAATACATGAAACAAACTAAGAGCGATATTATCAAGGAATTCCATACCAAGTTTGAGAATTTATTACACCAAATTCCTAGAATTCATCGTCCTGAAGAAAAGTATCACGCTTATCTCTATACCAATGCACTTTCAACACAACTAGGATTCCTCCTCAATCAAAAGGAGTCGATAAAAATCCAAGAATCATATCATATGGCTATAGAAATGGAGGAAAATATATCCTCACCCCAGGGAGAACATCTCTCTACTCCAAAAATTAAGGTTGATGACCCCAAAGATACCCCAGATATTATCATTTTGGAAAGATTAGCTTCCCTTGCAATCTTAGTTAGTAAATTCCAGGAAACATGGGAACAAGTAGTCAACCAACAAGAGGTTGAGAAGAGTGATCCTAATGAAGGTTACCAATCCTGTGAGGAAGATAAATAATTTACTCATGCTTCTACCAAGGATAATGAGAACATGGTTGAAGAACGAGAGCCTGAATATATAAAACATGATGATGAAGTATTAATGTGTTCTCTTACCTTTGATGAAGTCATCTAATCCTTTGATGCTCCTTCACAGGAAAACATGAATATGGTAATTTGTTTCCCTTTCCAAGATTTCGATGGTGCTTTAATTTATGATTTGGAAAGTGAAAAGGTGTTAGAGGAGCCCTTGCATGTATTATTCTCATCAAGTTATGATAAAGGTAATGACATGGTTATTAATATTGATGAGTTCGTACATGTCGAGAAACATAAATGGGATCTGATTGAGTATGATGGGGATCCCATTTACAAAATTGAGGGTCATTTCCAAATGTTTCCTTTACAACTAACATGGAAGGTTACTACTAATTTTGACATTTGGAAAAAAGCAGATTGTGTAGTTACAGACATTTTTCAAGCACCCAAGGGTGATCTAGTTCTATGTTCTCCTGATGATTTTTGGTCATACCTTGAGCATTTTGATGAGTATTCCTTTGAGCACTTGGATTTATTCTATGAAGAATATTATCAACAACCATTGTGCTAAGATATTGATAAGAATGAGCACGTTGCTTTCCTAAAGTAGGGTACTTGGGACAAGGTTTTCCATATCCCTTTGACTACTTTACCTCACTATGTCACTAAGGGTGCAGTTGGGAAACATGTCCCTTGTATTGAGTTTTATCTAGGGAAAAACCTTCTTTTAGAATTCAAGGGTAGGTTTAATTCCTTGGAAATAAGTTTATTATCTCCATCTTTCAACCTTCACCTAAGAAGTTGTCAATCATCCTTTGGGTTGTTGTTAGTCCCTTCTTAGAACTTGGGGAATTATTACATCCAAGGTAGCTGTTGGGGTGGGAAATCCCCCTACGGACTAGCACTTAGGGTTATATTATGCATGCAGATAAGACCGAAAGAATCCTAATTTCTACCGTTTTAAGACCGAAAGAATCCTAATTTCTACCGTCGTCCCAGACCTAATCCCCATTTATTTTAAGAAAATACATGGTTAAACGAACATACCTTGTTCCAGATGTTTGATGTCGATCCTTATTCATGCTTGATCGCTTGCTAGCAGCTATCCTCCCAAGACCGAACTGTGTACAAAACAAGCAGCAAACTCTACATGCATTTGTTCTACATATTAATGGGTTAGATATTCAAACACATATTCACTAAACTATGAAGAACACATATAGTGGGACAGGAAAAGAATTTCTTTATTATTAACTTTAATGAATCAACTTACAAAGTCAAGACCGGCCACTTCTCGAACTTGATCCTGGGCTCCTCTTCAAATGTCCTCCAACTTATTTGCTTTGTATCTCTCTTTCTCTCTTTGCACAAGGATGGCTAAAGGGTTGGGACAATGGGAATGTGCAATTGGGTAGAGTTTCTTTACTATTATTCTCCTCTTCCAAATAGGACCCCTAACCCTTCTTTTATAGTCTAGAAGAAGCTAGGTATTTGGACAAACCCTTGGCCATGCATGGCCGGAAGATTTAGTTAACTCACCCAAAGTTGTGTGTTCCGTCGGAACTTTCCTTTTTTCGTGCTTTTGTAGGTACACACGGGCTATTTTAGGTCAGCTAGCATGTACATGTCTGCAGTAATGGAGTAGGGCACATGGGCCCTTATAAAAGAGGTTTTTTAAAGAGTTGTTCAGCAGTGCTTTGGAAAAGAAGGGATCTGAGATGGCCTGATGCCAGGTAAGCATGTATGGTGAAAATTAGGGTTATAACAGATGCCCCCTAATGTGTGAGGTTAGAAGAGCATCTGATGGTCGAAATACATTACCAATCTTTACTAATGTGTCAAACAAGTGAGCCCAGGAACAAGGAACTGGGAGGCGTCGTCTATAAAATAAAAAATGTCTCACCAAGGCGGGCATACCCATGCTCGGGATAGAATAAACTCATGGCTACCAATCAAATACACTGTAGATCCATGTTATATCACTATATAAAGTGTATCCATGAACAATACACAGCGGAGGGACATCTTGAAATCAAAAAGATATACATGTAGAGTATCCATCTTCTCAGAAGTTGATAAGGCCTAATGGTTGGAGATGAGGTCTTCAGAGCTTGAGAAACAACTTCAAAATATTCAAAACTCGGGTAGGAGTGTAATATGAGTGTACGACTTCACTACCCAGAGGTCTTCAACAGCTCGTCGTTCATGGACTAGAGAATCTTGATGATTAGATTGAAGGATTTATTGATTTTGAACAAAGACTTGATTGGACGTTCAGGATGGCCGAGTATGAGGGCAAGAGACAAACTGCAGAGGGGTCGAATCAGGCTTGGTAAAAACTTCCCTTGGACAACCGCACGACAAATGATGAGACTTAGGAAGCATGGCATTAATCATAAGTTTACGAAGCAAGAGCCAACACAAACTCTCCATATGTTTGGAAGAATAACCAAATGGAGGAGGACACAACTCTTTGTAGTGAGAAAAAATTCCTAAGGTCGTATTACATCCCATAGTTTGATATACAAATAGACAAATGTGCTTTATCCAAGGGCGACTCATTATGCTGCCAATAAAGAAAATACTTTTCCCTTCCTCTTTTTGGGGTATATTTGATTTTTTTGGTCTTTTTTCAATAATTTTGGAAAAAGAATAAAAGAATGTTACATTACAATGGAGGAACGAGTGTTACACACATACAAGTTCAAGGCACAAGGACAAGACTAATGTTCAAAATAATGATACTTGGGATAAATCCTCCGGGGGCCAAGGGTGTTAAGATGCAAAAGCAAAGTGCTACAAGGCTGGCATATAAGGTATGAAAATGCGGTTAACAAAACACACAATGGTAACGTCCTTCGATGTAAGTTTAACAAGCCCAGAGAAGGTAAGCTCGGTGGTTTTTCATATTTAGAGAGTCTTAAAAAACATAAAAGGAGACTCCACTGGGGTACCTTTTTTGAAGATAGTCTAGTCGGTTTGAAAAAGGGGTAAACCAGCACTAACAAGACATCTATTCAAAACCATTTTAACAAGTGTGAGAAATAAAAGATCACTCGACCATTTTTTCATTTTTAAGGAGTCTGAAAAAAGCTTAACTATGGACTCTGTCAGGAATGTTCTTCTGGACCATTTTAACGATTGTGAAAGAATAAGGTCACTCGACAATCTTTTCAATTTTAGGGAGTCTGAAAAGATCTTAACTATGGACTCTGTGGGGGTTCCTTTTTCATAAATTTAGTTCCTCAGGCTCGAAAAAGGGTTAAAATAATACCTTAGAGTACTCTTCTAGAGAACTGAAGTTCCATAGAGTATACCTTTGTTCGTACAGTTGACCGTCTAGACCGAAAAAGGGGTAAACTACTGTTGGATAGATGTGACCTCAAATTTCAATTTAACGAGCATGAAAGGCCACAAGATCACTCAGAAATATTTTCATGTTTAGAGGGTCTGAAAAGGGCTTAAAAGAAGACCCGAAGAGGTTACTTTTCTTAGTTAATCTAGACGAGATTGAAAATCATAAATGCAGTCTCACTGGATGTTGCTTTCAGATCTCAAAGAGAGCTTGAAAAACAACAAATTTAGCTCATGATTGACACTTTGTGGGTCGATGCCAAGTATCTCCTTGGGGGAGAAGTATGCTCTGATGAAAAAATTGTCTATGATGCCAAGGGTTATAGAGATATTTACCAGTATGGTTTCAGCAATGGTTGCCATATAACCCTCAGCATGGACCTCATGTGTAGCTAAGGGATTAATAGGACAAGACCTATCTCCCGTCATAGTCACAGTGAATTCTCATACTTCAATTTGGATTAACTCTGGGAGGAAGTATGATCTGTGATGAAGATCTTCCTAGGGTTTGTTTGGACTAGTCATTGCTTCAATTACTGCTTCGTCAGAGGGAAAGACTAAGCCTAATGAATCGGTGTCAGTGAGAAAACCCTGAGCCCAAATAGGCTCTAAAAGTGGATCGAACTCTTGTGTAGGAGTTGGATCTATATTAGCTAAATTTTATTGGACTAAAGAGTAAACTTCAGCTGGAGACAAGGGCATGGAAATGCATGGGTGCCCTGTCCCATCCATCATGGCCAATGGGGAAGGAAGTATCCACGGATCATCAAAGTAAGTCATGTGGAACGATGAAACTTGAAAAATATCAACCTTATGGTGATTGGATATAAGCTTGATATCGCCTTGAGGGGGCGGGTAATTGAAGGTATCCATCAAAGATGGGCACAAACCAACCACTACGTTGACCATGCCTAGTTGAGGATTATCAATCATCGAGACCGTGGATGCCCCCAATGAAGGGTCAGGTCTGGAGAAAGACAATTGAGCAATGGTCACTATCCGACCCTCATGTGGAAACAACAAGACCCGAAAAATGGTAGCAACCACCGCTTGCATGGCATAAGTCCAACTCCTTCCTCACAAGAGTTTATAGTCGAGGGGTGTGTCGACTACTTCTACCTCGACACACGCGGTCTTCCCTCCTAACTGCATGGGGAAAGAGGGAATGATACCATGTGGTCGGAATGAATGACCGTCAAAAGAAGTGAGAAGAGTGGGCGACAGAGACAAAACGAGTTGGCCAATGGCCTTCCAACATGCCAATGACATAATGCATGTTGAGGCACCCTCATCAACCACCATGTGGAAATTATTTTGAGTAAAAGTTTTCATGGGGTGAGCCACTACTATCTGAAATGCTATGTGGTATGGCATACGAGGTTTTAAGTCAGTTGTATCTAGCATGATGGTACCCAGATTACAAGTCTTAGTAGATCCTAGAGTGGTTAACAAAGATTTCCTCTGAGAAGGGCAGATTTGGAGGACCTCCAAAGTGAACATCGCACAAGGGGTTTTACATAAATCTTCCACCATAGAATATTTATGGGCGGCCCTTGCGTTTGGGTTATGAGAAAGCTTTTTGAATGCACCTTTTGGGATGTGTGTCACTGTTTCACCCAAATTCTTCTCAATCTGTAGAGGAAGAGATGGGAGTTCATCTTCTTTGTCCTTCTCAGAAGTGCTTGGTTTACTGTAGTCATGTGCTCTATTGAATATGAAAGCATCACCCTTCATCATATATACATTCGCAGATGTGGGGTTGTTTGAAGACTGAGAGGGTCCTTGGCTACCCCCTTCGGTGCTTACAGAGGCTTGTATTAGATTTTTCCCATGTTGAAAAGGTTTGGTTAACATGGAAGGTTATTGTTGCATCACAAACTTTTGGGCTTCTACAAGACGAGAACGTATATGGGTCAGGTGGTCTTCTGCACACAAGTTTCATATATACCTCGCCTTTCATTTCTCAGTATTGCCCCCGCCAGCATTATCGGTGGGTTTCTTATCCCCCTTAACCTTCTTTCATTGTTTTTCTTTCCTTCAGGCTGTTGGATGGCCTTTGGATTAGTCGATTGCACTGTGTGTACGTCTGACATTTTGGTAGAAGGAGTAGCCAAAGAAGCAGTTTGGCTGGCCGCTGTGTGTTGTATAGACAACTGCTGCAACTGCTTCATCAGTTGCTCAACATGCTTTGCTTGTGCTGAACCAACAATACCATCGGCATGTGGTCCAGCTCTCTATCTATTTTTATCAAGTATTGAGCATGGTGCACTTCGCAAGATCTCGTATAATAAACTAGACCGAGAATAAATGAGATCAAGATGTTGAGCTCTCATGATGGCGTCTTCTTTGGAAAACATTATTGAAGTCGCGATGTCTTTGGATAACTATGGGACCAAAGACTTAAGGAACCACTCAAGTAGGAATGTTAGTGGGACTGGTACCTTAATTAAACTCTTCCGATGTCTCCATTCTCAAATGTGATCCGAGATATGGTCCACCTTTGTCTATGATAAATTGGCCAGCAATTTTGCACCAGCATCGTATCTCATGGATAATTGGAAATATTTTAGGAAGGCCATTGCCAATTCGCCGAAGGAAGAGTACCTTGAGAAGTCGAGCTCAAAGTACCATTTTGCAGCACTCCCAATGAGAGTACGTTGAAACAATTGCAACTGTATGGAGTCATCTTTCAATGAGTTAGATGAGCACCAAAGATGGAAGGTAGTCACATGATCTCATGGATCTTCGTTAGGCTTGGCTTCAAACTTTGGGATGTCTGAAGGCAACTTCGTCAGCATAGGAGGCCAATGCAGATCGTGACAGATAGGGTCATTCAATAACCTTTTCAAGTCTGGTAAATGCAAGGTTGCCAGGAAGGGTAGTTTGGGTTGTTGGTGATAACCTGGGAAAAAGGGGCCTAGAGTTTGGCTAGCACCAAGTTGCTAGGAAAAGTTCGGCTACTGGCCTGGGTTCTAGCAAAACCCATGGCCATGGCCGACGTATGGATTTTGCATTTGAGGAGACATCATCGACTGATTTCCAAAATAGGACATAGATGGTTGGGCGTGCATTACAGTAAAAGGACTTTGGGAAGGATTGCCCCATGTCAGTCCCGTGGGTATAGGCATAGTTCTTTGTCTGAGGCTCCATTGATTGTGAAAAGAATTACCCTAGATCGACATTCTTGACGAGGGAATGGAACCTTGCCAAGAATTCCAAGGCCCTGATGTGGAAGAAGTTCCTGGGTGTGCCCCCTGTGCAGGAATAGTACCCTGCATAGGAATAGGTTGTTCGAAACCAGGGTTGCCCCTAGTTGGGAAAGTAGTTGATGAAAAGGCATTGTTAACAAACAAACCGAACAAAGAAAACAGTGTCAAACCTATCGACATATTATGAAAAGGTGATCCTTGAATCCCTGCTCCAAGTAAACTATGGTGTGCAGGTGGCCCGACGGATTGTTGATGCGTTCCATCGAGTGAAGGGGATGAAGGAGGTATATGACCTCCCTTGTAAGGGAAAGCATTAAAAGGAGTAGGAGTGCCCCCCATGTGTCTGTACAAAGGATCACTAGAGCTCCCTGCCCCTAGGCCTGAAGTCTGTGAAGTGGAGTAAGAAAGTATAGGACTTGTATTTGAACTAGGCATCCCGTATGAGAACAGAGGGCCTGTCGCACTTGGTGTGAAAGGGGTTGTGGCCACCACCAGAGATGGGATCAAACTATTATGTGAGGTAGAGGTGGTCGAGACCATGGTGACTTGGACCGGTGACGGTGGGTTAGGAGGTGGAAACTCTCCTATGGTGAAAACCATAGTGGGAATTGAAGAATTCTCAGAAGGAGTAACAACATTTGTTTCCATTGCTTCGTGCGACACTGTCTGGCACTCGTAAGGATGAATCGGTACGATGGTGGGTGTCGAAAGATCAGTGGTGGAGGTTTCAACCAGACCAAAAGATTTCTCTCCAAGGTCTAAAACAGTCGATTCCTTTGGATGTTGGCCGAGCACAATTTCTTCTGACCTGGTTACTTCAAAAGACCCTTGTTGGTCTAGTTTTTGCCTTAGTGGTGGTGGGGATGGCTCCAGTGTAACCGATAGCAGGCCAAGCATCCTTCGTGACCAGCGAAGCTCGTGATCCTCCACTGTGTGAGAAGATCAAAGAAAATCTAGGGCATTCTAGTCATTCAAAAACAACACACACTAAAAAAGTCCCTATAAGATAAGACATGCAAACACTAAATTAATTGGAAGAACAATTACAACAACCAACACTGGAGAAACTTATTGGTGCAAGTGAAACTCGAACAAAGAAGCACCCTCTGGGTGTATTCTACAAATCATGGCCCAATGTCTATCCTAGGTACCACAGTATACCCCCGAAGTCACCTGTGAATGTCCCTAAAAAAGATAGGTAACTAGGTTGCCAGTGTGCGAACAATCACCAGGCGGGTACAGTTGAAAGTCAGGTAGACCACAATGAGCAGGGTATCAAGCCCAAAAATTGTCAAGGGTATCAAAAGAAAATGGTCCAGAAGACAACTAAGGACCTCAAACGGATTTGAGACCCACAAAGCCCTGTGGCAAATGCAATCGATGGAATCTTAAAACAAGCCCTCTATATGTGTTCTCCACTACGATTGGTCCAACTTTGGAGGGGTTATCTCTGCTACCTTTCCGCATGTGACCTCATGTTTATCCCCTGTGTTAGAGGGGTTCCTGAATAAATTTCAGGATACTGGACTTGGACACTCCCTAACTCAAACTCCAATGTTTGATTTTAATGGCCTTGAAGAGTTTCCTCTCTAACCTAATCCAAGGCCCTAATCCTGAACTAGCTGGTTAACCCTACAAACATAAAAGTCTAATGAATTTTAGATTTAGAATTAATTTTATGGCTTGTCTTATGTCAAGGGGTATGAAAGTGAAACTAGTGATGTTTGAAAGATGAAAGTAAAAATGAATGGAAAGATGGAAACAAAAACCTTCACTTAACGCAAATTTTCAACAACTTTTCAATTTTTTTTTTTTTAAATTCTAAGATCTTTTGAATCAACAAACTTAAAGAAGGATTTCACTCGACTACGACCTACTTATGATCTAAGAAAAATGTCAAGAACTTATGAAAGAAAAGACTTTTCCCTGGTTACTAATGCAAAATAACACTTTTCAACCAAACAAAGAAATGAAAGAGTTTTTTTTTTATTTGAATGCTCAAAAAGAAAAAAGGAAAAATATCAACAAGTCAAAAATCAAGAAAAAATTCTAGCCTAATCGTAGATCGCAAATAATCAATTCAAGAAATCACACACTAGAAACTTAAAAAATGACTCACACTTGTCTAAAAACCCTAAAGAAAATTTTGATGAAAAACTTTTAAATGAAAAAATAAAGCTATGGATGAGATTAAACCTAAGCTACTGAATGCTAGGACAAAGATTCAAAAAACTGAGAGGTATAACTCTTGTCAAGGGAAAAAATTACTGCCTCAACCTCAACAAAAACTATCCTTCACAAGCACACTACTGACAATTCAACACCAAGCGTGTGCACACGAGCTGTGTAGAGCTAGAAAGCATGTACACATGTGCTGGCTTTATACAGGCCGCGTGTATCTCTAAAACTATGAAAAAAAAATAACAACAGACAATCCAAACCAGAAAGAGACCACTGATATTGAGAACTAGGATCTCTTGAAGGCTTAGACACTTTCTTTAATAGAAAAAAGAAAACAATGTAAGGAAAAAATTCGTAAAACAAACCAATATAAGATGAACCCTAAGCTAGAAACTACAAACAACCAAGACTAGAAAGAGTTCCAAAAAAACCCTGAGAATGACTGATTCTAACAGGGAAGAGGTTGACTCCCTCAAAAATATTCTGGAATAATACACGCTATTGTTACTTCTTCAGCTAGCGTTCACACGCGGGCTGTAAGAGAGTAGGGTGTCGATACACACGTGCAAACCTTATGCATGCTGCATGTACCTCTATGGGTCTCAAAAAAACATAGTCAAGCAAAGAAACAAAGATAGCTGGTATGGAAGACCAGAATCTTTGTTAACTCAGACTTTGCAGAAACTTCAAAAAATAGGAAAGAAAACTAGTCTTTTAAAAATACCCAAAAATATTTCCAAGAACCCTAGAGACTTACCTAGTATGGTCACCAATTCAGTTGTGGTGGGAAATCCCCCTACAGACTAGCACTTAGGGCTATATTATGCATGTAGATAAGATCAAAAGAATCCTACTTTCTACCGTCATCCCAAACCTAATCCCCATTTCTTTTAAGCAAATACATGGTTAAATGAACATACCTTGTTCTGTATGTTCAACGTCGATCCTTCTTCACGCTTGATCCCTTGCTAGCAACTATCCTCCCAAGACTAAACTACGTACAAAATAAGCAAAAAACTCTACATGCATTTGTTCTACAGATTAATGGGTTAGACATTCAAACATATATTCACTAAACTATGAAGAACTCATATAGTGGGACAGGAAAATCATTTATTTATTATAAACTTTAATGAATCAACTTACAAAGTTGAGACGGGTCACTGCTCCACAAACCTGATCCTGGGCTCCTCTTCAAATGTCCTCCAACTTCTTTGACTTGTATCTCTCTTTGCAAAAGGATGGCTAAAGGGTTGGGAAAATGGGAATGTGCAATTGGGTAGAGTTTCTTTACTCTTATTCTCCCCTTCCAAATAGGACCCCTAACCCTTCTTTTATAGGCTAGAAGAAGCTAGGTATTTGGATGAACCCTCGGCCATGCATGGCCAGAAGATTCAGTTAAATCACCCTGTAAGGTATCTAGAGAGGTATTGGTGGGGCTCAGAGGACCCATAGTGATAATAATGGAGTTCATTCAATGTAAGGTGGACTAGGTCCACTATATTATTAAATAAGGCCGACTATGGTAGTTAGATATAATAAATGAGTAATTAGATATAATAAATGTAAGAGGACTCCTTAGAAGGTTCTACTTCTAGAAGATTCCTCCTCTAAAATGTTCTTAGGTGATGGTAACACTATATAAAGGGGTTCAAGCAATGTAATGAGACATGAAGAGAAATATTGTATTTGGAGTGGTAGCTCAATAGAAGGATTCCCCCTCGAAGAGGCAAGTGAATAGGAGAGGATCCCTTCCATAATAGGATCCATTGTATGGTGTTGCCCTACCCTAAGGGTTTGATAGTAATAAAGAAGATTTTTCATATTGTTCTTGTATATCTAATGTGGTGCTTTTTTATTCAGCTATTTGGTTCTTAACAATTGGTATTAGAGCACTTTCCTTGGGTAGACATTGTGGGCAAATATTTTTTATTTTTGCAGATTCTTTTTTTCGGAGAAGAAAAAAGAGGGCCTCGACATTCTCGAAGTTTTCGGTACATTTATGTGAAAAATTTGGAGAAAATGGTTATATATATGAGTTCCTCTCAGAAAAACACCCAAGTTAAAAAAAAAAAATTGTCCGAAACAGAGTCTGAGAAGTCAAGATATTGAAGTTTTAAAATCTACAATTTTTCAGGGTTTTTTCCGTGGATGACGGTGCGATTTGTTTATATTTTTGTAGCAGTTGGAGGCCAAATTTTCTCAAAAAAATTACAAATCTGAGTTCCTCTCACAATTTCACCCAATTTCAAAAAACAATTCAGTCGAAACGGAGTCTAGGAAGTGAAGTTATGAGCGTTTTAAATTCAACAGTTTTTTAGGGTTTTTTCAGAAAAAACCGCGATTTTTTGTTGTAACTTATTGTTTTATTTTTTGGGGTTTTTTTGTGATGGCTGCGAGACCAAAGGTTTTGTAGGATGATCATATGGCTATTTCTTCTCAAAACCTCAAAGAAATTCTTGAATCATTCAAATCTAAATTGTATGACACAATGTGTGACACATTGCATGACAAATTTCATGAACTTGCAGATGGCCTCAATAATAGTCTTCGTAGTTCATTGGATATCATGCATGAGAGATTTCTTATGGAAAAAATCATCCGGGATGAATATAATCAAGAAATATATGCCTGGTATGATTTTGAGGATGATTGTGATGATTGGTATATGGATAGTTGTTAGTTCTGGGATGACAACCACTTCCATATTTTATTTGATGAATTTACTCCACCTTCTCTAGAGAACATCAATGTCCCACATCAGGAGTTAGTTACCAGCGTTCAGTCTGCATATTCTACAGTGGTATTATTCCTTCCAGATTTTGCTACGACCCTTTCCCACTATGTGTATGGATCTTCT